>JARJDZ010010663.1:0-28154 GCA_030264555.1 Aleochara sp. GC000083
ATGATAGTCACTGGCAGAAAGACTCAGGTCGGTAGCCGGTTTCGCTACAAATAGTTATATTTATAAACTGTCACATATAACAATGTAAAATATGCGAAACAAATGTTCTAATTAATTAATTAATTTTTAGACATTCAGAAACACAAACTATTTTAAGTGTCATTGCAGAGCTCAAATTAAAGTTATCTTTCTACAATTCTTAAATTTTTGATTTATTATCAATTTCTCTTTATTTTATAAAATTAAAATTACCTTTCAAGACTTTTTTTTATTAAATAAATACTAAGCTAAATTAAGTACTCCACTAAATTGATTAAATCTGATTTCTATTCCTGACAATTATAAGGTTTCAAAAAATGCAAGTTTGAATAATAAAAAAATATCAATCCTTGATTTCCAATTTGTCTCCATTTTAAAATACACAAACCCATAAATATTTTGTCAATTTGAGCTCAAACTTTATTATGTTCATGTTTAGATGCTTTTCAATTCAAAGTGAATGCATGTATATTCCAATTCATATTTACTTTAAAGAATGTTAAAAACCATCTTTAATAAAACTGTATCGTTTAAAACTAGAATGAAAATATGATGAAGTTAATTTATAGATAACGCCTGCAGTTTCTCTATCTGCAATGCTAAAATATAATCTAGGTTCAACTTTTTTAAATACTGATCCTGGTATTATTCTTATTTACTTCCTGTTCTTTTCTGGGTATATTTGGCTTGTTTTAAGTTTTAAATTTGTTCAATTCGAAATTTCTCACCAATATTGAATATATTGTGAGTAAGAATGATACATTCTCTAATTTCTCGACTGATGATTAATATTAAAAATAGAATTCGGCAGATTTAATAAATGACATTTTCTGATAAAATTTTTAGCAAGTCCAAGTAAATTGAAATCTAAATGTATAATGTTCAATATTTAAAATATTTTCAAACTAATATTAAAAGGAACTTTAATTTTAGGAATCTTGTAATTCCAGAACTTGACATAAAGCTATTATTCCAGAATTCAATTTTTAAATGTTTTAAGAAAAGTGAAATTTTGACTCGCAGGTCTCTTCTTGTTATAAGTTAACTATAACATTAACTGGAGTAAACCTAATTCTTTTCCCAGTCAGTTCATACGAAAAACAAATATCCTTTATACAAAAAACAAGGATTCAAAAGAAAGAAGCAAAGTTCCCTTAAAAAATTAGTACTTTTGATTTTTAAATTAACCTAACACATAAACTACGAATATTCTATTTTAGATTAAGGTCTGAATTCATAATTTTCTGAATGATATTAATTAGCTATACCTGGCGATTCTAGGCAACACAGTATACATATTTAGAATCTTCAAATTGAATGATTTAAATATTGTGTATTTCAAAGAGAGTTTCAATAAAAACGTATCGCTTAAATATTGCAACAAAAACGAAGTTAATTTATAGATATCACTAAATTCAAACTTTTTATAATACTCATCCCTATTATTTTTATTTAGTTGTTGCTTTCATGTGTATTTTTGAATTCAGATTTTTGCTTACTTTTAAACTTTTGAATATATCCTATCCAAAACTCCTTATCAGAAATTAATATATTGATAGTATTGATGGCAAAATATATTATGATCTTGATATTGGAAAACTTTTACTTGTTTTATGCACCAATTGCCCTAGTAAGTTTATACTTTCTAGATATGAATTTTGAGCAACAATTTTCTCAAATTATATGAAATTAAGCCTACAGGCTAATAAAATCTTGTTTATTAGTACTTTAAGTACCTACTAGCATTGTTGGAATTACCATGAAATTTATGATGCCCTTATTATTTTGCCATTATTATTGTTTATGTAACATTAATTTGGGAAAATCTAAAACTTTTCGTAAAATAACAAAATAACAAAAGGTGAAATACTAGAAAAGTTGCTATATGACTTTAGGATATGTGGGCCATGAGGTTGACTGATAGTGCGATGCATGTTTGTGCTGTACAGATAATTACCTGCTTAATTGCGCCGAAATTAAATTGCTGTACGGCGCGTACTTGGCCGGATTAGCATACATCATGCAGACTAGTCGTTCGCGACAACGCTCAGTGTCCCGAGCTTTCGTGTCTCCCAGTCCCAGCTGCTGGAAGACGGCGTCGAGCCGGGATAGCAGCGGGCTATAAAATGGATCATATGTAGTCAGGAGCAGCGACGACGTCGGTATTTTGTGGAAGACTTTATAATCCGTCTTCTTGTTCGGCTGGCGCAAATAGTAGCTGTCCGAAATCCGATTGTTCACGTAGCCGAACCTAAAAAACAGGACCATTAGTTTCAGTTTATTTAATGCAGACATTATGATTTATTTTGCATTTACAGATTTGTAGAATGACAATTAAAATAATTGCCAATAGGTCACAAAATATACACGATTTGAAGTTTCTCCTGCTGAGCTGAATGACTAATTTGTAATATAATTTGTTTAAAGTTAAAAAAAGCATGTTAAATAAAGAACAATTTTAGATATTACTAATAATATTCATAACCAATTTCTAGTTTTCGGGAAAAGTACTAAACATTTATTAGATTTCTTACTTTCTAAATATTTTAGAAAAAGGATAACAGGATCATTGGCAAAAAATATTCTTACAAGATTGAGTAAACTTTGATCCCTCAAAAACACAAAACTAAAATTGTTTATTTCACTAAAAAAATGTGGTAAAAATATGGTAAATCTATCAATTTGCAAACAAAATATGAACAAAATCTTTTAAGGATTGGAGAATGAGAATATCTTTCTTCCCTAATTATTTTTGCAAATATAGATATTAATATAATATCTTAGATTAGATCTTATAATATCTTAGTTATAAGATAATGAATTTATAGACACAGGATAAAATAATTATTTAGGGATGTTAAATAATTTTACAAGAAGTGAAAATGAAGTCAAGTCAAATTCTTTGATTCACTAAGAAATATGGTAAATATCATTCGCAAATGAAATATGAACAAAATCTTTTAAACTACCCGAAAGGAATAAATCGAGCATTTTGGAGAATATTTTTTTTAAATAATTTTCAATTAAATAGCTATTAAAGTCTTATCATTAGTATTATAAGTACGTACTTTTTTTCATAATTATTTGAAGATTGAGATTGAGATTGAGTTGAAGATTAAACTTTGTGTTAAATATCTATCGTCCCATAAACTTAATGAAATAAATTAATTTTCTCATATTTTCAATTCCTTACCAAGAAATTTATGACAAATGAAAAGTTAAAACGGCACAGATCATGAAACACGATCTCCCAACATCTGAGTAAATAAATCGTTGCAAACTTGTCCGGCAATATTAAATTAAACACTAGGCTCAATCTTTGTATAATTGTTAATTACTATTTGATTTCCTGCTTAATTTCGAATTTCGTCTAGCATTTAAATTAATCTTACTTTAGAGTATTCGTTGACAGGACTTTAAACTACACAAGTTTACAGAATTTATTTTGTTCACTAAGAAATAATTTCAAATATGAACAAAATTTTGCCAAAAATCTAAAAGCTTGAAATGGGGCATTTTGGGCAATAATTTTCTTGTTATATAAATGTAAATTCTAGAAAAACGAATTCATCGAGACAGGATAAAAAAATAATTTAGAAATATTTAATATTCTCACAGGATTAAAATTTTTTTCATTAAGAACCCGAACTATTTTTGGCAGTTGATTTTAAAATTTCTTTCTCTTAATTGTCTAACTTATCAGAAACTCAATTAAGTAAGAGAATTTTCACGTATTCTCGATTCCTTTACTAGGAAATTTATGACAGATGAAAGGATAAAACCGCAAACGTGCAGTCGTTATCTCCCAAACTCTCAACTCTCTGATGAAATGAATGCTTCCAAATGAAGCAAGAAATAAAATGAAATGAGATGCGCCCGATAAGACTGAAAGTTCACCAACGCCACCGAAGTAATCGAGGAACAATTTGTGCTGATGTCAATCTCCTATCATTCCATCAGCATTAATTGTGCTCGCGCGCCTCCACCCGAAATTCCCGACCTACCTATTCATTGCCTGCTGAGGACTTTCCGAACTCGACGACGCCGTATTCAAACTTAAACTACTTTCGGCTGGCTCGTTGTTGTACGGACTGGTGTCTTTGAACTCGAAGTCTTCGATTTGCTGATTCGCACCGCCGCCAAGGCCCGCCGATGCTCCCGACGTCCCGGAGAACGTCGACAATCCTTTGCCGACAATTTTGCCCAGACTGCCGAGCAACGATGGCAGGAACATCGCAATCAGCACCGATTTGACTAACTGCGCGCCGATAAACACCGGCAGGAGCAGCTTTTTCAGTGCGAATGCCAGGAAGCCCATGCCGAATCCTGCCAGGAAGGAGCTTTTACCCGTACCTGAAATTGGAATAGTTTTAAATTGTCCTAGAAATGGGAAATGGGCTGCAGTTTTGAGCCAAGGGAATAAAGGGGTCTTTTATTACTTGTATTTTGACTGATATGTATGAGTGAAGGATAAATCGTCCTTATATACAAATAACATTTTAACAACAAAAATTTTAACCTTCAATTTGCAGCCTATCCTATAAAAATGTGATAAAACGTCATCAGAGCTCAAAAGTGTCGCATTTTGTAAGAAATGTAAGATATAAGTGAAACAATTATCTAATTAATGTACTATTAAAATATGTTACTAATAATCTGAGTTGATAAATAAAGATATTAAGGATTCGCTGATTTGTCATAAAAGTCCTCATATATTTTCTTGTTCGTATTTCAAGTAATTTATTGTAACATCTAGATTTATGATATTGTATAAAAATGTGGTGGGAAGGATAATCTTCAATGTATAGCTGACGAATGAACAAATTTGTAAATTTTAATGGAGGTTTTTAGAAATTCAATTTGTTTACTTCAATTTCCAAAATTTCATTTTCCAGTAAATCCTCAATTTACCAATTTTGAAGTTGGTGCTTTCCATTAAACCATATTTATAATAAAGTTTCAGATATTCTAATATATTTCCTTATTCGCATTTCAATTATTCTTTATATTATAATCAATTTTTCTATTAGCCACTTTTTTAATATTGAATCAAAATTTGGTGGAAAGGATATGCGCGAAATTATTGATTTCAAGAGCAATTCTGGCAATATTGTTTGAAGAGATAGACTATAGCTACATAATTATTGTTGATAAATAAATATAACCATTTATGGTAACCTAGGAGATCATTATTCAATTAGTTTGATTACTTTATTTTATGATATTTTATTCCCTTGTCAATTAAAGATTACAATTTCTAATTTCCAAATTTTGAAATTTTCCTTTTAGATAAAACCATAATGTTAATCAATCTTTTGACTTTTCAATGACATTAACATTTGCTTAAACAATAATTGTTTCTATTAATCTTAGATGATCAAAATCTGAGATTATAAATAACTACATATTTGCAAAATTTACTGAATTATCTCAAAAACTCTTGAGGATACCTTTCCAAATATTTATTAGATATAGCAATACGCTACAATATTAATATATTTTTTATTCTTTAATATCAAAGTTTCAAGATTAGAATTTATTAGTGACAAATTAACAAATGAGTAAATAACAATGGGGTTTGTTACCAAATAAGTTTGCGTATTTCCGTTTCCGGTACTGTATTCCCTAATGAAATACATGAATTGTATTGTATCAATTTTGAAGATTTTCTCATGGATAAAACCGTGATATGAATCAATTTTTTGATATTTCAATTTTGAAATAATACTCTATTAATATATCATCACTTTTTGCTATCAGCATTGTCCAGATTGTCAATAAAATGAGTAATATCAGTGACATGGCATAATTTCCGTTGTAATATTCCTGTTTTGTATATAGTGACGCAACACAGGAAAATGATGCTGCACTGAATTTCCTCGTCATGATAGATCTCGGTTACCCATTGATAAATTGTCGTTTTATAAAACGAGGATCTGTTGGGGATATATCAAAAGAATAAATTTAGCATCGGTGAAGGATATAGAGCACGATTTTGTAATGGAAACTTTTTATTGAAACTTTTATAGGAGGATCGTGTTGGCGAAGCACGCAAATAAAATTGCAAATTATTCTCGTAAAAACGGAATTAATGATCATCCCTAGTAAAACACTTTTCAACCTTGAGGAATGCATGAAATAATAATTAATTCTTCATTGACATTAATCTGGAAAAAGGGGTAGAATGCGATATTATTTTTCCGGTTTTCCGCGTTTGAAAATAAAAGCTGTAAGTGCTTGAAAAATAAAAAGCTCATTCAGCGATAAATTAATTTGAATTGATTAATGTGCAATTAATTATAACGTTATCCTCATCATAGTAGAGATTTTCATTTATTTTCATTAATCTTTTTCCGGGTACATCTAGGATTGAAACCAAAAATGCACTAGGACACATTTATTCAATTAATAAAATTAATGAAAACCTTTCTGGCGTGGTTTTACGTTTGAGGACATTCATTAATTATATCTTTATGGGAAAACTAAATCCATTGCAGTTCATAAACTGGAACCACTGATAAATTGCTTTCACCAATTTTTTTTGAAATGGTTCAATAATGCCAAACACTTTAGCAAATTGGCCAATTATTAATTATGGATTTTATTCGAAAATTTCAATTAGAAAAATCCCAACGTAATAACTACAAATTAATGAAAAAGTACAGTAATCTTGTTAATTTAATGATACATTTTTTTGAAAACTATATCCATTAATAAATTTTAGTCAAAAAATGCATCTAGATTAATTGTATTCTGAGGTGGAAACATTTTAAAATTAAACAAAATTCAACATTAAACATTAAAGTTAATGGAAATGTACCAAAATTAATTAATTGCATTAATTACCTTTTCATTGCAAAACTAAATCCGTTGCAGTTCATAATTTCAGACCACTGATAAATGGTTTTATTAAGTTTCGCAGACAAAATTTCATTTGGTTCAATAATGCATCAACTCTATCAAATTGATCAATTAAAATTTCAATTATTAAATATATTCTGTGGTATAATTTGGCGAAAAACATGTTACAAATTAAAATTAATTAATCAGAAATATTTGTGGGAATTCATAAATTATAGTTTCAATGGTAAACCAATCTATAAAGGTTCATATCCTAGAACCATTACTTTTGATCAAAAATGGATAATAATAATATGATGAAATATATTCTGTCGCCGAATTTCACGAAAAACTTGAGATTGAATAAGCATAATCTTATAAATTAAATGTAAAATTTTACATTTTCATTCATTATACATATTTCATTTTATATTGGATTAACGAAAGTCTGCTTTAGAATCTGATTGCAACACTCGGAGTTAGTTCAAGTTTGTGAACAATATTTCAAGTGGATCGATTATAAATAATTGAAAGCTGTGGTGAAAATTGGAAAAATTTTATTTTTAGAACCCTCAAACTTATCTTAATAATGCGAATTTTCTAAAATATCACCGTTAACTATACGTACTGTCCTCTTTATACCGTATAGCTAAATTGTCCATTATTAATTGTAATCTTTAGTAAAATTTATTGCACATTTTTGAATGTGAAAACTATAATTAATAAATTAATGCATTTCTTCCCAACCACATATAAATGGTTTTATTAATTATGGAACCACATTTTATTTCTTTAGTTATCAATAAATTCAATTCATTCAAATAATCGTTAATTATTAATTTTGTATTGGAAATTTGCAAAAACTAAAAATTTTGAGAAATAATTTTGCGTATTCACGAACCTAAGTCTATTATAGTTCATAAACTATAAAAATTGATTCATAACTTTATTAAATAAAAAAATATTTTGAAATATAAATTGTATTCTGAAGTGGAAATTGTTGTGAAAAATTTGAACTTGAAAAATCCCTACGTTATAAATTAAAGTTAATTGATTGCAGTTCTTAATTTAGAACCAGTGATAAATTGCTTTTATTAAATTTCAGAGACAAAATTAAATTTGTTTCAGTAATGGATTGATTCTATCAACCTGATCAATTATATTGTCAATTATTAATCGCATTCTGTGGTGGAATTCGTTGGAAACGATTTGAAATTGAAAAACCACAACGTTATAAACGTGCACGTTCCACCGAAATAAATGACTCGTGAAATTATAAAATTGCCAGATTGGATTTAAATTTCATTTGGGACCGTTTGAGGCGACGTTTCCCAACAAAGGTCGCGCGCGCGTGAAAAAAAAAACACTTTTCCAGCGCTCACGTAGCGGATAAAAGATTGCGCGCGAAGACGCGAAGTTCTTTACAAACTCCTCGTCGTCCTTTGAGCGGCGGATGAGAGTGAATGAGGCGGATATAGGAAGAAAGCGAGGGGCGTTAGATGTGTCACTTTGTTGAACATACTCTGCAGGAATCGCGCCGTCTGCGGCAGATTCAATGAGACGACATGCTGCTCGCTGTAATCGTTCCATTTTTCATAGAAGTAATCCTCGACGGCCGCTGTCGACCGCCCACGCACGTTCGCGCTGCAATTGCGCGACGCTGCATGCTTTTCGTCCTTGTCGTCCTGTCGCACGCCACTGGCGGCGCTAGGGACATCCGCCACATTCGTTACATTGTCCTCCACGCGCGAAATGTCCACACCGGGCATCACCGTCACATTATCTACACTAAATATACTATCTACGTAGTCAATGAGCTCTCTGTCCAAGCGCGACAAATGTCGATCGACGATTGTTATCGGCGAGCATGATGAAGACGTTGTCGTCGACGACGACGCCGACGTTGATGGCGATGAGCTGGTGTGGCTTAAGCGTATCAGTGCTGTGAAAATGATGATTGTGGCGAGATGTTGGTGACGGAGATGTTTCCATTGTTCCATTTTCGTTCAGAGCCACCAGCTTATGGCCATTCTATTGTATCTGCAAATAATAAGAGAGATGTTATTGTATTAGTGCAGGGTTTATTTCAATATCAACAAACGAAATCAGAATTCAGATCCTGGTATGAAAAATTTATCGATGTCGTATTATAACGCCATCAATAAAGTTACTTTTGAAATTCGTATTTCAGAATACATTCATATTTTAAACTAATGTAGAAATTTTTTATTGAATTATAAATTCGGCAATCATATCCTTTAAGAATAATAATTCTGCATATATGATAGATAATAAACAAAATCCATGTTCAAATTCCAGTCAAAATCAAATCAAATATAAATTTTAATGCACTGTTGTCATAACTTCATAACATCATTAATAAATAAAGCATAAATTGTACAAAATTCGTATGTTCAAAATACATAAATTGTAAAAATCAGAGCATATTGATAGAATAGCGAAATTGCAATTTTAGAGCACTCTTATCAACATTAATAAATAAATTTATTAATATCTTTGATAATTTTTGAAATTTCTATTTTCAAAATATAATCATTTTTCAAATTGATGCAGATATTAAATATTGAATTGTAAATTTTATAATCACTGTATAGCATTTTGAATTATCTTTAAAAGTATTGATATTTCCTTTGAGTATTAAAATTTGCTATAACATGTAATGAAAATTGCAACTCAAGTGATATGAAAAATTTATTGATGCTAGGCTTTTCTGTATTTACATTTCAGCAGTGTTGCTGTTATATTATCTTAGGGCAAGATTAATAATAAAGGATCAACTTACTTTCTAAATTTGCATTTCAAAATACATTCAATTTCCAAACTAATGCAGAAATCTAAGATCAAATTGTCGATTGATTATTGACTGCAGAAGTATTCTATTTTCAATTATATTGAATTGTAATAAACATTGATAGTTAAATTCAAATATTGAAATTTAAGATTCTTATAAATTGAATCTGAAATATCCCAAAACTTTAAAAAATATACAAAAGTTATAGACAATCAAATATATTTTAAATAGAAAAATTCATTGATTATCCTTGTGATACAACAGAAATGTCGTAAAAGTGCTATAGAAGTGCACTATCCTTGAAATAAGTCTCAGATAGTTTCGAATGTTTTGAAATTAAAATATTTGCCTATAAGTCTCCAAAGTTTTAATCTAATTTTAATGACAAAAATTATTCATAAACACCCTTAGTTGCAAAATTTGTCTGAAAATCATGATTTGATTATCCTTCGGAGGTTAGACCAAACTAAATTTTTTTATATACTATCCCTTAAATTGGCAAATTATCGTCATTGTATTACTTCCATTTCTATCACTTGTAATTTGCCAATCCAAAAACTGAATTATTATATAAAAAAAGATTGCACTGATCTAATAATTTATATTTAAACTCATCTGTATTTCATTTGATGTATTCTTAATTCTCAAATCTCAATTACGTTAGAATTGCAATTAACGTAAACTGTATTACATATATCAAATCTGAATTGCGTTGCATACTTTCTGAAATCACTAATATTATATTTATATTCATTAATTAGATTTACAAAACATTACTTGAAAATTTTCATACAGATTTCCTTTTCATTGCAAGATCGCGTTACTATTTTTGCAACAAAATTGTTTATTATCTATAAGCTGACTTAATTCGAATTTTGTTTAGAATAACTCTTATTTCACATGTGACTAAAACCAAGGACAACCTCTGAAATAGCTGTAATAATAAAATAATAATAATAAAACTATAAACTTTTATAGTAGAATAACCAAAAATGAAAAAAAAAACAGAAAAGGACTATGGAAATATTGAAGTAACCAAACATAGTTTTTGGAGGTACATTGCCTTTGAAAATTTGATTTGAATATTAAATAAGATTCTAAGGAGATAAAGCTTTATTTATAAGTAAAACTAAAAGCAGAAGAAATAAAAAAATCAGCTAAATCAATTATAATAACTGTATCTGCTTGGTATTTTCATTTTCTGAAATGCATTCTTGTAATTGGAACGTTGAGAATTTAGGACCCATACCAACACATAAGACAAATGTAATGACTGCACTAAACTAATGAACGTTTCTACTTCTTTTACTTCTTGTAATTGAATAATTTCTACATTAGGTCAATTACGCGTGAAATAACGACGCTCATAATCATTTCGTACCTGTTACTAGTTATTGTTAGCCGGCAAGAAGAGAGGATATAATAAATGGAAAGCCGCACGCGTTAAGAGCACTTGTTTGTAGTGTGCCGTCAAAGATTTGGATTCATTCCTGACCACGGAAGTTTTCGGTCCTTGACCAGCACTTCGCTTTTGTCTTTGCCGTCTTTTATTTCGATGTCGTTTTACTGGCCAGTTATCGATGTCGGTTGGCTTGGCTTTTCGGGGTTAAGTGCATTCGCATGTGCGCGACTCTATGAGTTGAGATAAAACAAACTCGTATATAAGAAAATCAGAAAAGCGCGACCGTCTCCACTGGACTCAAATAAATACACGTTTATTGGCCATTACACATCATTTCTAGTATTTTGTGTTCTTTTATCTTCGGGTTCGAGGCCCGAAACCAAGAGATTGAGGACCTCCATTAAATGTCAAAGGCGAAATATGTTTGATTCATGGTAATTGATTTAGGATCACGTTTCTTGAAGAATGCTTCATAAAGTTGTAATGTCTTTGGGATTATTTTTAGGAATTTGTTTGTAACAAGATATGGTATTTGCGTTTATTCCGATTTTTCTATTCCTGCTTTTAAAAATTCTGTACATGTAGTTTCTGATCAATTTTTCAATTTATTAAATTTGTTAAAAAATTCTAGTTTATTTCTAATCAAATCATTAATTATTGACTGACTTATAAAACATTATCGGTCTATCGATTGTTGCTGCTTAGTCCCTTTTTAATTAAAAGCACTAAGAAAATTTTTTATTTATTTATAATATAAATTAATTCCAAATATAAATTCAATTCTCTTCGATGCTTTCAATTCATCAGTTTATAATAAACCTTACAATTAAAGGCTTTATTTCTTCCTTACATAAATTGCATAACACATTCTATAATATACCGTTGTCATTCAGGCAATAAACAATAGAAATTTAATTAAAATCCCCCCTTGCGCTCGTATTATTCAATAATTAATCCATTGTTTTCTCATCAACAATGCCTCAAAGATAATTAAGTGTAAACATATGACACTCATCTAATTTACCTACAGCTAATAATGAAATATAAATTAATTTCATAAATTATTAATTCACACTTTCAAATAATCGCAAATCACAAAATTCGATATGCAACAGATTGAAATTTTGGTAATATTAGCTTGAAATGTCACCAAGGGTTTCAGGACCACATTGCATATTTATAAACAGGTAAGCCTTTAATGTAATTACCCTAATCCATTAATTAACATTCATATACCCTGGGAAAAGCAAACACAAGTATTAGATTTCTTGAAGCATTCGCCACCAAGAGCATCGTTTTCAATTCCCTTTGGCGATGAGCTTTCAGACGTCACTCGAAAAGGGTGAGAAGTGGAATCTCTTGTACATTTACATTTTCGATGTAAACGCGCGTAATTTACATTCATATTTTGGAATTAATTAAAACTGAACGCAAAGGAGCGATGCGCGTTTCATTTTCCGGGTTCTTCACGGCTTCAACGCGGATTTTCCACGTTTTCCCTTGCTGGTGATAAAAGATTAGCATTTATATATCCTTGCTAAGTCAATATGGCTTACATACTTATATCCATTTATGCATCTTACCAGGAATTATGCAATTAGACATTGTTCAATGTTAGAGTCTGCCTCATGATTAAATAAGATTTAAGGCATTTTGTAGCATAGTTTTGAAATTTCACAAAAGGTACTAAAATATTTGCATAAATGATATTTATTCAAATTAATGCGATTACATAGTAACTTATTTTGAATGCAATAGTAAAATTTGTTTTTTGTTTAATAAATTCTCTTACTTCTTTAACTACTTTGATAGTTCTATGTTAAGAGAATCGTTAAATATTAACACAAATTTAATAATCCATGGCTATAAAAATTATTTGTCAGGTCATATAAAACCGTTTAAAATTCAAATGAGAATAATAACTGTTTTAAATTGCAGAGGTCACTTCAGAGGGCATTGATCAATAATTTTGCGGAATCTCGGAGTAAATATTAAATGCGCGTTTCACGTTTCGCGATGGTTTACATTTCAAATTGGTAAGTTTCGTGGGCGGATTGCCCAGCAAGCACCTACCAAACTAATATCCGCAATTGCTTCATAAATTATTTATATAATTTATGTTTACGTCAGGATCGAATCGATGCGAAAAGTTTACAATCACTTTGAGGAGCAATCCATTGAAATTTATTGCGCTTTAAAATTGTTATTATTGAGAATAGCTGGGGTTATTACTTGTTTTTGAGGAGTTTGGAGAATAAGAGAACGAGATTTGGATAGTTCAAATAGAATGAATGGCATTTAGTCGGATAATGCGAATAGTTTTCTTTTGTTGTTCTATTCAGGACGCATTCTTGCTTTTCTTATTGTGCTAAGTTATTCAAGGAGGACAATGCGAAAATTTTGTCGAGGCTTCATATTAGAGAATATATTTTCTGCAAAAAATTCCTTGTTGAAAATCAAATTGTTCGGAAATTTAGGCCAAAAATTAATTAGCAATCATCATCTAAATTTAATCCTGGCACAATCAATTTATCTTCAGTAAAATGTTACTAAATATTAGTGAATTAATTAGTAAATTAGTTGTAATCTTAAATAACACTAAAATTTGATTATGAATTGTATTTAGAATATATTCATAAAATTATACAAATATTTGATTAATTTCACAAAGAGATGATATATTTATGGAGTTATCTTTTTTTTCATATTTTAAACAACATCATGGTCTTAAATATAGTAATTTACCTATTAGATATTGGAAGTTTCAAAAGAAGAACTTTGAGTCGTCTATAATTATGTTGTTAAACAATTATCCTCGGGAATTTCAGCGTTTTTTCAACATTGTATGGTCAAACTTGAATATTTATTTAAAGAGCATAACTAATGAGACAATTTACATGCGTAATACGAATTTCAGCGAGAAGAGAATGTGACCTAGTAACATCTGCTTCTTGTGTCTGCGTGTATATCCTTTTGGGAACGCATGACTTCATTTACTTTCAATGCGTTTCCTTCATGGGGAATCAACAAATTCGATTTGCTGTGCGAAGCGTCGAAATAAAAGCAACTTTTCACTCTCAAGATTCGTTCTAATTCAACTCTGAATGCATCGTCGAAAATCTCTTTCACACACTCACCAACAAAAAGCAAGTGTTAATTGCCAATTGTTCTTCTACTCAGGTCCTCATTTCCTGAAAAAAGGCAATGTATTATGCTGCAAGAAAGAGTATCATTTTGAAACCTCGAAAAACATGAGTTGCTTTTTTGCTTACTTTTTGCTCATGAATATAATGGGCAACACATCGTGCCTTATGACTCTACACATACTTTTTTATGAGTATTTCATCGCGCTTTTATTATATTCACAGTTTATTACTCGAAATTCCCTCCGCGTTTTTTCTTCGCAGCTCCTTTCTTGTTTGTAGGATAGCGCACGATGGCGATGGTTTGGTTCAAAAGGTAATGCTGTAAATTTGGTTGGTCGAATGTGGGTTGAAGTCGTCATCGAAATCGTGTTGACCTACCCATGTTTACGATTAATCAGTGTAATCGAGAACAACACGGATTCGGACTTTCCGCACCATCACAAGTGCGCCTTTTGATAGTGTATCGTGGCAAGTGGACTCGAACTGGTTGGAAATGCGAGGATGGCCCCGATGAACTCGTTGACGATGTCTGTCTGCTATTTACGTATTCATTGGCGCTATTCATTTCACGTTTGGCATTCGAATGGTGTCTAGGAAATATGAAAGTTTATACCATATCGTGCTTATGATATTTATTATTCTTTTTTTGGCGCTTGATGCCATGGAAGGATCTGTTATAAATTGCGTGGCAGCTATTTTTGAAGAAAAGAATAAGAACATGTTACTGTATTTGAATATATAATGGACATTTTTTACCGGGAAGGAAGTTGGTGTGAAAGTTGTAAAGTTGGTATTTTTTTTCTATTGTCAGAGGACCAAAGACCAAAAGTACAAAAGAGAGCATTGAAAGATATAAGAAAAATTATTGACTTTTGATGTTTGTTAGTGACAGCTGACTCCGTTTGACGAATACTTGGAAAGAATTTTTCATAATGAATTAACATTGAAAACTGAAAATTATTAATTTTTTGGCCTGAAAAAATGTTTGTTTATCAGATCATATTTCAGCCATTTTGATAGCAAAAATTTGGTGTGAATGTTGTGAAATAGCTTTTTTTCTTCCATTGTCTGAAGAACAGAGAAATATGCCACAGCAATTATTGATAGTTGATTTAGTTCAACAACTAATTTAAAGCAAATATTTAAAGTGAACATTGATGGCCCAAAAATATATGTTAAATTCCTGACCGCAAAATATTTCAGAACATTTCAGAAATTTTGATGGTATAAAATGGTATGAAAGTTGTCAAACTGATTTTTCTCTTCAATTTTCAGAAAACCCAAGGAAACGTACAGCAAATTTCCGTAGAAATAATTGACTATTGATGTTAGCTAATTTATTTTGAGAACTAGTTTGAATTATTTTATATTATCCTTATTTTTGGTAAAAGGCAAACTTTAGTTTTCTTTCGACGTGTTAAGCATTAAATTTTGCCTTCCACTAAAAATAAGATAAGTACTCCTTCATACTATAATATAATTTAAACATTTACTTATGAAACACTTCAATTTAACTAACTTGAAGTTATATAATTTGTAATAAATTACTATTCACAATTTAAATCAATCTTTTATTTCTTACTGAAAAAGTATTTTTGTAATAAGCTTACATTTCAACGTAATTATCATCACAAAATTATTTCTTGACGTGGGTTTCATTCATGGAATAATCAGATAAAATAAATTAGATACTCTATAATCATCTTATCATTTCATGTATTTTCCAATTGAACTGACGTTCCTCCCACATACAGCAAATGAAACATCAATTATCCTGTATTTTCACTATCGATTCAGTAATATTCGTTTGACAGTTTCAATTGACAGATTCAATCTATAGAAAGTACTCTTCAGTACTACTAGTTTAATAATGACATCATTCATGCCAAACTATCAATCAATATCGAATATAAATTATCCTTTTTTCCAATTTATTCATTGAAAACCAATAATTTATAATTTTATAATTTTTGTATTCTAATCTGAAATGCTTCCAGAAAATATTTTAGAGTTTCATACAGTAAGATATTTAGGGTCTATTATCGATTTTGTTCCATGAATATTGCTGCAAAATCGTACATAACAACTTTATTTTCAGGATCAGTAATAGGAGGGAAATTCAAACAACAATTTTACTGAATGGATGCACGTCATTTGAATGTGTACTGATAATCCTGTGATACAAGTGAAGTGCTGTTATCATTCGATACATTTCCGGTTGCATTGGATACTAATGCTGGTGAATGGAAAATACTAGCGATATAAGGAAATCATTTACTGATACTTTTCTCTTCATGTTTGCTCTGTTTATAATACAAATATACAAAAAAACCAGAAACCAGTAGATGCATTTTTATCTAAGTGGAGTAAGCAATCGAAGTGCTCTTGATGCGAATAGCTGACTATTTTATTTTGCTAGTGAAAAAAATGTTATTTTACCTGGAACAAAGAGAGTGGACGATTCGACACAAAAATGATAACTAGTTACTATGGTTACAATCAATCAGGGTTTATCAATCAAAGCATAACTCAAAAGTATGTTAATTTGCTGCTGTTAATTTTTGATTACAATTTTCCAATTTATCTCTAATAAATTAAATGTAAGTTTGTGTATACCATATACAATACAACTACAATCTTGAAATTAGGATTCCTATCATATTTCGTAACTAAATTAATATTAAGGTTTCTACCTTCCCAACAAACCAAGTTAAATGTCCTATTTAACAAGAAGGTTCTTAGTTAACCTTAGGGTATATCAAAGTATTCATAAGCAAATAGCAAATGCTGGTCCTGTATAATGAATCAATGCATAAATTAAACTATAATAAACTGGATTAGGAAGTGCTTCAATTTCAGCCTCCATCGAAAATTCGCAAAATCAACAAGCCATATAAATATTAGCATCAACGGATAAACGACAGCCGGCAAAGAGCAATACGCTGTTTGCCAATGTATTAATAAATTAATAAATTGATAATGCGCCAGCAAATTAATTATAATGTCCACTTAATTATGCAGAGATAGAAGTCATATTTTATGCCAAAAAAGTTAGTTGAAAATGTTTGTTCCACCAATTTTGTGCTTCCGCTTAATTAAATGGACGAAAGTTTCCGGCCATATTTCACACGCAAACGGCAGTATGCATTTTCCTGTTGATGTTTTCATTTATTTGTAGCAAGCTTTTATCACGGCTTCACTTTGCGCGATTAAATAACGAAATTAATGTTTCACTGCACTGATATTTTCAAGGTTTTAATTAATTATTTTGAATTATTGTTCAATTCCACTGAAAAACGGATTATTTTTTGTTGAAGTTAAAATATAACTGTTTTATACGATACGAGTAGATTTTCATACACGTCTTATAAACGACGTTTTATCTTACTGGGGTAAAGTTGATACGATGGTTTAAGAAAGTCACAAAATCAAAAATTATTACCATAAATTTTTTTCACGTAAGTAAAACATCAAAATCTTGTTTGACTTGGCAAATTATGACCATGTTTGTCAAACCTTAAATATAAATATTTGAAACCATAGTAACGAATACTTTATTTTGTGAGTTGTCATCCATTTTAATTACAAGTAAAATAAAATAGGACGGTTCTAGATCATATTCCTCCTACTTATTTATCCTACTTGTAGAATGAAGATCATAACTTATTTGATATCTGGTTAGTATTCAATTTTGTAGTAACACACCTTACATACAATATAATAATTTGCAATAAATCATTAAATATCAAATAGGTGCATTGTTTGTTTATAAGTATTCAATCTAATGAATAAGATATCAAACAGAAATTAATTTGGTTAAAATTGAAATATACTTTATATAAAAAAGTAAGCCTCACTTGAGACGAGTTTTTTGGAAGATCTTAGAATCGTGTAATCCTGTCCCAATTAAAATTGCTCTCAGCAAGACTCGAATGAGAAAGCAATCTGCAATTAGCAGCGAATCGTGATTCATCTTCGCCCGAA
The DNA here is from genome assembly GCA_030264555.1 of Aleochara sp. GC000083. NCBI lineage: Eukaryota > Metazoa > Arthropoda > Insecta > Coleoptera > Staphylinidae > Aleochara > Aleochara sp. GC000083. The sequence continues at coordinate 18,224 of JARJDZ010010663.1, forward strand.
AAATTCCACGAAAAAGTCGATTGGTATGAAAGTTTGATGAGCCAGATGATGAAACGGGGACATTTTAAAAAGTATCTTACAAATATCCAATTCCAACACGTATTGGAACGCCGAATTTACATGTCTGCAGTTCCTCATGGAATGTTTAATTCTAGCACTGAAGTTGGAAGTTGAAAGAATTAAAGATTTAAAACTCGATGATTTATGCATTTTTTCTTTTTTAAGAAGTGGGCTGGGATGACATCTTTCTTAATTTATTTTTTGTTATTAATATTCATTCTAATGACCTACTAATCGGACATGTTATTGAATTGGTAATTATTTGTTCATAAAGAAACATAACAAAGAAGTAACATGTTTTTGTGATGCTCTCTGTGCTTTATGGGACGTGTATAGAAATTAATTTGAATATCTTAAATACTAGGTAATCAATCAATTACTTTAATGGGCATTGATGGTTAAGAATATTACATTGTACCGTAATTTTGATATAACCAATCAACAAATTCAATAGATAATATGAAGAAGAAATGTTAAAGTAATTGTTCATTACCGTCTTTCATAATTTTTAAGAAAATTTGTGGACCAAATTAAGGTTATCGGAAATGTAAGATAAAACATGGAAAAATTCTTTTTGAGAATAATGCAACAAATCGTAAATTTTGCAAATTTTACATAAGAAGCGATGAAAAAATTTTTGTTGATTACATTTTAAAATTTCGGACAGGTATATTTTAGATAATATTTAAGGATTAATTTTTTAAATTCTAAATTACACAACGATAATAAGTTCCTAATAAAATATAACAATTATCCTTTATAGTTTGCACTATCTTAATTATTTTCAATTGTTTCAATGAGTGCTAAAATTATAAAAATTAATTATTTAGTATATTTTTTAAAATCATTACTTTACATAACTTTTTTAACGAATTTGTTTATAAAATGACACAAAATTGATGTCATATTATTGATCCTTGTAAATATGGTAAGTTTTAAAAAGGCCTAATTGAAAATTTTGAAAAAATGTTATTTGTAGAAAAGAGAGTTGAGATTCGGTTTTTACTATCAAAGTTAAATTATTCAAAATTTAACCTGTTGATTTGATGTTCTTATTATTTAAGTAAAATTGCACCATTAGTAAATAAATCCATCAAATGAAAGAAACTGATAACAAAACTACATTAAAATATTACTTTGTCGATTTTATTTATATAATAAAGTCTATTATTAAATTATTCAAGAAATTAATATTGTTAATAGCTCTTCACATTTATAGAAACAGTATAATTTATTTATTTATCCACGCAGACAATTAAGGTAAATATAGGTCATGCGTAATCATTATTATTGTCTATAAATATGTTTCTTCATTGCATCAAATAAATTCTTGCATCACCATATAAAATTCTGCATCTTCGCTATTTCATATTCATATAGATACATTCTATTTTTGTTTTTCTCGAGCGATTATAATCAGCTCATTGTTAGACATTTTGATTTTATCTCTCAAGTAAGAAAATAACAAAATGAAAGGAGTACTCTACTTTTCAACAAATTATATGCACTTCTTGTTAAGAGTCGGTGAGAATTTGTTGCATAAAATAAATGAATTGTTTTTTATTATTTATTTTATTTATAAAGTTTTGCACCTTAAACTAGATTGGTTTTGATTTGATAGCAAAAGCAATTTTACGACTTGAAATTTCATCACTGACTTTCTATGATAAAATCAGTTTCTTTCAATTTATTTTATTCATTGTAAAAATGTGCAAAATGTTCAAAATTCAAGAGTTTAAGCAAATTATAAATAATTAAATAAATTCAAGCAATAAAAAAATGATTGAAATTGAATTTTAAATTAGTTTGCTTTGAATCAAAGTGGTTTGAAATGCAGTGTGAATTCTACCAAAATTATTGTTTAAAAGGTTGCATGTAAACACTCAGTTGCTTACACAAATATTGTTTATATTCGCGCAACGCTTGAAAATGCGGAAAAATCAACACGAAGTGCACCATTTCATATTCAGCGAGCATTCCAGCATTCGATAAAGAATGGTGAACCAGGACGAAAAGGCCAAAAGAATCAAATGAATACAATGTTGGCTCCGACGTGAGCTATGATTGCTCGAGGTTTGTATAGAAATTGCCAGAAAATTGGGTGAAAGTACGAAAACAAGATATAAAAGAGTCGTCACACCCGGGCACCAATAATTCCAGGATTCGCCACTTCCAGGGAAAAGTAAGCCAAGGAGCGCTCGGCTGTCCGTCGGGATAAAAAACGAGGATTGGCTTGCTCGTCGGGCGCAACTTTTCTAATTTATTTCGTAACGATTTAATTCATTCCGGAGGAGACAAGTTCGTTAAATGTCGATGTCGTCTGCGTAAAGTAGAGAGGGATTGTTGGGAGTAATTCGGGAAAACTAGTGGAATAAACCACTTATCAAACTCGGTTTGTTTTACTTTTTTGGGGGTCGCTTTACGCAGTTAGGTGATAATATCCTGTTGGGTATCAACACACAAGAGAGTTTTGTGGATGGTAACTTTGTAATTAGTTTTCCATCACTTGAGTAAAAAGATTCAGTTAAATTAAATTTGAGTTCTGATGGTAGTTTTCCATTTTATATTGAAAATCTAGTTCCAGTTTAATAAAGATTTTATATTTTATTTTACATAACTTAATATTTAGTTACTAGTTAATAAAACTAAATATTATTCACATGTCAAATAATTCACGTACCTACTTTATTTCACAAGTGAGAGAAATGAATACCTTTTAGTTTAGTTTAGTTTAGTTTAGTTTACTTTAGACTAAAATAATTGATAACTAACGAAATAAAGTGGTGGTTGCTAAGATATCAAATATTTCAAGTTTGATAAACAACGTGCAAAGTCAAATAAGATGTTGATGATTTACTTGTGAAATTTGAGATGTCATATTAGAAATTGTGAGAACTATTTTTAATTTTGCGGCTTCTTGGATCATTGAACTCACTTTACTCTGATTTGATAAAACGTCAATTATCAAACAAAAACAAAATAAGTATATAGTAAAATTGATATACCACTCGTTAACAATTTGGCATTTCTTAAAATTATAAACAATCCACTATTCTTTAAGTGTTAATTACTAGGATTACAAATATTTAAAGTTTACGAGTAAAATGAAAAGTAATTTGTGTAATTTTCTTTCTCTTTCAAATCAAATGTTTTGGTAACAATTTTGAATTTTTTGTACAAAAGGTTCAATTCCTGTGTAATCTTGTATATTCTGCTATCATAATTACTTATGATATACAATTTTACAGATATTTTTTCTACTTGAAGTTTCAATATGACAGTTTTAATTAAATTTTTGCCGCTTTTCCGCTACAAACATTGAACCAGTTTCCTCGAGAGGAATTTAATTTTCCACTAATATAATTCTCCAATTTGCATTCTTTTTCGATTTTCTGCACGAGGCAGCACAAAACACTACTGGGACACTCACTTCTTGTGCACTTTTTGCACAAATATCGTTTGTTTAAGTTTCTATTCACTCCATTTACTTTTTGCTCGCATCTTGTAGCAAATGTTTTGTTGTGCGTCGTCGGCTTGTGCCATTCCACTCGTCATAACTTTTGCACGATCTGTCATCGCCGATTGGCATTCACGCTGGCGAATCGAGACGAGAGAAGAAATCGTGTCAGATTCTGTTCGCGTGAGCCGTACAAATGTGAAAAAGTGACTCTGCTTCCTATTACGCGAGTTTCACTCGTTCCGCACATTTTGGTCTCTTGAGTGCACCGACATCGAACGCCGAAGAGTTTATTCCACTCACAGTGTGAGTGCGTTTGCATTCCTGTGGGAGTGTTTTAGGCACGTAAAGTGGGACCTGGATCAATTGGCTAAACGTCAATTTGCAATCTGCATTGACATTCGCAATTACTGAACTAGGTTCGGTACGAATATTGAATCCAATTTGGTATTCCTTCGAGAAAATGCTTCCATTATCACTTAAGCATTACAAAAATACCCATTTTCAATTTTTGGGATATAATATCCTAAATAAGCTGAGATGTTTCCCCTTGATTATTGACAAAAATTACACGGTGTGTGCTTAACATCACACGATAGAAGTGAAAACTACACAAAATACAATATGTTTTTTTAATTGCCACGTAAAAACAGATTGTTTAAGTAAAAGCTTAAATCATGCCCTTTAAAATGCTTTTTTAATCATCAAAGTCGGTCAAATAGTTCTTGAGATATATGAAAAAACATTTCCTATAGGAATACATTATGTGAAGTAACGCAGCTGTTATTTATTCTTTCTATTATATTCGACACTCATGCAGTTCTCTGCGGTTGCATTCATCGCATTCCGATCCTATTGTTCGTTGTTTACTTTGCAACTCTTTACTTGTTACTGTATCAATATTCTATTCATCGCCGCATTCCTTCGTTAAAGAGTTAAACCAATTATTACACAACTCTTTTTTGTGGAATGGGGGAATCAAGTTCATTCGAAACGAATCAGTTCTTTTCTCACATTTTCTTCAATATCTCCGAAACTAATGATCCGATTGCATTCAAATTTTCAGGGATTGTTTATTATATTTATTTATTTATTATATTCATGGACATATTTAGAGATTTGCAATATCGGGAATCAATTTGTTCATAAATTGTAAATGTTCATAACTAAGAAGAATTCATCTTTCTTAGTTCAAACGCGATTTTCTCGCAGACGATTTCTACCAAATTTGGAATATAAACTAATAACACCAAGATGCTTAACATATTGTGAGTGGAAAAGTTGTAAAATGATCGGGAGGGGCACTTAACTATGAAAAATGAAATAATCGGTCAATTGTTTCGTACGTTTGTTTTGTTGTACTTTCAATCGATTTATTTGACATAATCAAATCTAGCCCTGAATGCTACTGATAGATCATGATCTCTCTGGACCGAATTTACCCGAAAGAGCGTTTCAAGTTCTATTCACTCCCTATAATTTTTTGCATAGCGAGAATAAAGAAGTTTTCGCTTCAAAAAGAAGAAGATTGCAAAAAATTAGTAATATACTTTTTATGTATCTCCATATGTCATGGTTAATCTGAAAATTAAAAATTTATCAAAGAACGGAAAACCATCTAGGATAATTGTTTGAAACTGGCTGTAAAAACTGGAGCAATAGAATCGTATATTTTTACTGAAAAGAGGAATATTCAGAAATTTCCAGGAACAATATTCATTCTTTTCTTATATGTATGCATTTTGGTTGATATTTGAATGGAAACATCAGAACAATCAATCCCAAAACCATAATTATTATTTCTAACACTAAGAATTTGATTCATTAATTTGTTTCAATAAATTCAAAATAACATAATAGAGCCTAGATTTTAAATTTAAATTGATGTTTCTATTTGTTACATGAATTTACAGAACCTTGTTTTTATCTTTGTTATACAACCAGAGCTTTAACAGTTTCTTGAATTGTGTTTTACTTTTAATTAATGGGTTACCTTATAATCTTGGCTTATTTAATTGAAACCAAATATTCATAAATTCAAATGATCAGCATGTGAAAAATTTCTAATGTCTAAACAACATGAAGCAACTGAAACATCTAGTTAAAGTTGTGTTGGACCAATTTCAAATATTTCCTGCGTTGAACCTGAAGCGGAAATGAATAACCCGAGGAAAATCTGTAGGCTATTGATTTAATGTCACGCAAAATTGTATACTACCGGAAACAAACATGGAAAACTGACAAAACAATTCATACTATTCAGTTAAATAAGAATATTTAGACTAATAGTGCCATGTTGAATACGATGTTGCAACATCAATTAAATAATTAGTAAAATGTACCATAAATAATTACGCAAATTTTAAAAGTTAATATTGCCATGTTTCATAAATGTTTTATTATCTGATTTGGGAAGAGATGGTACAATTTTCCAAGAAGTTTCAAAGCTCAAAATTATTAGTACATTTTTAACATATCATGCAAATAATCATGAGAAATCATTACAGTTTTGTTAAACTTGGCAGACAAACTTTGTAATAACCAGCACTTTATTACACAATTGTGAAAAATGCAGTGTCAAACCTTAAATGTTTATAGCCATAGAAATTAACACTTATAGAAGAACATTGGATTGTATTATAGTGTTGTGTTTTGCAAAGTTATATACGAGTGATGCACAAATTTAATGAGATTATATTGGGATTTCGCACACTTGTGATATTCAGCGTTTTACCAGAGAAATGTTATTACGATAGCCCAGGAATGTCAATTGTCACAATTAAATCTTGTTTGACATTTTTACCATATTTGCCAAAACCTAAATTTTTGAAACCGTAGACCGGATATTTATTTTATGAGTTGGTATCTATTTTACAAGTAAAATAAGGTATTCATTTCTCCCACTTGTAGAATAAAGTATATCACTTACTTGACATGTGGATTAATTTCAATTTTAGTCACTACTAACACACATAATAAGGACTAGACTATATGGACCGGTAAAAAAGACAGTTTCTCTTAGATGTCGAATAAAATATTTACGTGACTTATTTTTCTTTTGGAAAATATTCAATTTGAGATGGAAGTAATACTTGTAGAAAGTATTATCATTACATGCTCCGGTGAGATAGATACATAAACACATCCTGAATATACGGAAGCAACTTTTACTTGAAAAAATCACTTTATCCATCTGCCATGTGCAAAGAATTATGTATTTTATCAGTGTGTAATTATCAATTGCATGCAACAACTATGGACAATTAGGTTAAGCCTCTGCTTCTTGACTGAGCCCCACCAACAGCACGAGCGTCATATGCGTCCGGCGAATTGGTCACATTTTCTTTTTTGCTACTTATGACTAACTGGACATCCATCGATGGCGATTACCGTCACGTCTTGTTGCATGCGGCGTGCAGCAAGAAAGCGGCGACTCTTTAACCGCAATTGGATGGCTGCATTTGCTGCAATCGATGATTACGTGAGCTCATCATTCAATTATAGCATCAGGATAATTGTTTTGCACTCATAATATTTCCAGGTGCAATATTCCATGTCGACAATCGAAGCTAGGAAGCTGAGGAATTCATTCAATCGCTAGTTGAGCGAAGTATTTCCGCTCATCTTGCTGTAATTTTGTAATCAACCGAGAAGGATTCAATGAAGCAATTTTCTCATGCTAATGCTAATTAGTTGGCATCTACAGCGATACCAATGCTGTGATACTTTTGCCTCTTCCTGTCAGCAATGACTCTTCGCTGTGAAGGACTGTGAGTGTGGGCTGACTGAATGAAAATTGCTCCAATTAAATTGATCCGTGAGCGGATCTAACGCATCAAGCGAAGATGGACATCGACTCGGAGAAATTATGATATTATGATGATTAAGTAAAAAAAAATTGCAATTACCTTTCATCTACAGTATAAGTAATCCATCAAGGCCGACAACACAGAACACCGAAATCGATCACTTTGGTATCAGTCTTCGTTGATGGTATGCACGCGGAATATGAGCGCGAATGTCAAGTTCAATCGAATGCAAACGCATTGACGAATCACTCGGCATCGAGGAGCCGTCCACAAGAGCGTTGTTCTTCGGCCGGTACGATACTGAACGGCATCACGGCGGAATGGAATGGAAGTATCGGGGCTAGGCTCTTGGCTACCTTCTTCTTCTTCGGCACCCGGTTTGATGGTACTCCGTGGCCAGCAACACGTGCACGCGAACGCTCCAAGTCAATGCCATCGACGACGGCGTTGTCAGCCGGTAGTCTCTGGTGTTGTTTCTTGGGGAATCCAGGCCAGGAGGTCATTCGACCGCAACGAAGACGACGCTGCCCACCAGACGATATGTGAAGGTGGTCGTGTGTCTCCTCTACTCCTTCCATATCTTCACCTTGTAGTTCAAACATGTTTGTATAAGTTTCATGAAAAAGTGTAATAAAACATCCGTCGCTTGGGTCGTAAACTCGTGCGCATGCGCAAGGTACTTAATGAATGCGTTGATGCATTAACTCCTTCCGCACTGACAACAAGTCTCTCGCTCTTGACGAACCCGAAATTTTTAACGAACCTCAAATATTCGGTGTTATTTGCATAAATTATGCATACACCAAGATGTTTTTCGTCATTTCTTGTAAGACTTCTCTTTTTTATACCGTTCTTACGCAATAACTTGAAGGACTCGTGGAAGGCATATGAAATTTTTCTCATTAGGGTGATGCTGCTCGACTGAAAAAATAAAATAAATCTTATAAACCCAACGATTTTTCATCCGTGCTTGACTGGAAGAGCGCCCAAAAACTGTATTTACTCTTAATAGAAGAAACGTTTTTTTTGTGATGGCCTTTGTTGGATTGTCTGCGGCTTCTCATTCCTTTTGTGGCTAAAACAAGACGTCATGCGAGTCATGTACGAAATGCTGTTTGTGGTACGAAGCATGAAACGATAATTTTTGTATTTACGTTGCTTTTTTTTTGGTAAGTTTGTTTGGTACGTGCTCATTATTGCGCATTACGGTTGCCTCACGTGCTACGAAATTCGGCGGTAAAGTGTTTGAAATATTAACGCGACCATAAAGAAAATTTGGTGAAAAAATATAATGAGGTGCTAGTTACGAAATTGTACAAATCATGTCTTTATCGCTGGTTTTATTGGTTCACAGCTCGTAAGAGTTTTACAGCCACATTTTGTTTAATTAGAAGGAAAGTTAAATGTGCTATAATAATGCTGAACTTTTCTTCAAATTCACATGGAATTAGTTCTTATTGTAACTAATTATTATAACGTTTTTCCTTGAAATTTGGCTAATTGGAAAACATTAAATGATATCAAATACAGAAATCAATTCCAGAATGAATTTCAAAAGCTACATTTCTACAGATGGTGATTAATGAAGATTCAAATACTTTTCAAGTTCCATTGTTGAAAATTACTTAAATTTTTCCCAGAAAATAAAATTCTATTTTAATTTATTTCAAAATTCAAGAGTATTAATATTTCTAAATTAGAAAACTACTCGTACATTCTAATTGATTAAAGAATACTTCAAACTGATTATTACAGTAAAATTAAAATTTTGTTATCACATTTTCATACTTTTTTGAAATATTCTATTTCTCCCACTTCATACATCTGCAAAAAAACTAACCAATTCAAAATTCTAAAGGGTTACTTATTAATTTAGGTGTATTAGATAAAATCCATTGTTACTTTCAAATTTTTTAAGAAACATCCATCTTGGATACAGATAATTACAACTTTTACCATTAAAATTAAGTTGCTTAAGTTTTACATCCAAAGGGAATACATTTAAATTCCTTCTTCAAAAATTGATTTGATCTTGAAGCAACATGAGCCGATAATTCATAATAACAATGTACCAGAATAAAAGCGGTTTAAAAACGCTCACAATAAAGTAACAAAAATTTTGAAAAAAAATAAACTTCTTGAAATTTTCTTTATTGCATTTCCTTATTTAGGCCACGAACAATTACAATTTGAAGGTTACTAATGTCATTAAATCTAATTATTTTTACTCCTTCTGGTTCGTTAATAACCCAATTAGGAGTAATAAACAGCTTAAAAATTGAATTGCAGAAAAATTACAAACACCAGCTGAATTATCTCAGAGGAATTGTAATTTAACTTTAGATTTTTCGAGTTGCATTATAGAAATTAATTTGCAAGTATTTGCAAGAAAATAAAATTATTCTAAATTCCATTTCAATTGCTGAATTGTAAAATCAAACTTTATGTCTTTCAAAAGTTTAAAAAAAAATTAAGTTAAACAAAGTTATTAATCAAAATTTTCTAATTGAAAAATTCCATGTTTATTCTATCTGCAAGAATTATATTTTCTTTTAAAAGTGAGATTCTTGATTTTGAACAACACAAAAATTCACTTATCATCTGC
>JARJDZ010010668.1:0-83263 GCA_030264555.1 Aleochara sp. GC000083
TAGTAATAAAATGTTAAAACAATACCTTAGGAGACTCCTGCAGGAGCCCAAACTGCTTGGATGCTTTGCAGGTGTCCCTAGCTCATCAAAGTTCTCCATATCTGTAGAGCAGACTCGAATGAAACCTGGAAGATTCTAAAAAAAGAAAAACTATTAACTACATTATAACATATTATATCGAAATAAAATACCTTAAAATACTGCTGCAGGAGTGCAAACTGCTTGGAGATGCTTTCCAGGTGTCCCCTGGCTCATTGAAGTTATCCATATTTGTAGAGCAGACTTCAACTGAAACATGGAAGATTCTAAAATAAGAAAAACTATGACATGCATTATAACATATTCCATTTATTGAGATAAATTACCTTAAGAGACTGCTGCAGGAGCTCACATTGCTTGGAGATGCTTTCCAGGTGTCCCTGGCATCTTGAAGTTCTCGATATTTGTCAAGGAGACTGCAACTATGAATGGATGATTCTGAAACAAGTAACCTTATGACATACATTATAACATATTGTGTTTATTGAAATAAATTGTTAAACAATACCTTAAGAGACTGCTACAGAAGCCCACACTGCTTGGAGATGCTTTCCAACTGTATTGGGGTGGGAGTAAAAGCACTATTTTACTCCCGCGGTTTCGCACTTGCTAAGTGGGCCCATAAAACCAACTCTCGCCGGACCGACTATACACGGGGGAAGTAATGTGTTGCGTTCTGTTCCAATCTCGAGTAAAACGAAAAAAATAATTAAGTCACAAAGTTTAAAGAAAACATGGAGGAATCTGAAGAATTAGATTTTTAATTTAATATTAAGCAAAGCGAAACGTGGAAAAAAGCTACAACACAAGACCCCGCAGCACATATTTGGAACAATACTACACTACTAATGGTTGTATACTATGATAGCATATAAAGCTGCAGCAGAATGATATACCTTATAACATAATATGTTTATAGAAATAAATTGTTAAAACAATACCTTAACAGGCTGCTGTATGGGCCCACACTGCTTGGAGATGCACTTAAAATATCCCTGGTACCTTGTTGTTATTTGTGGAATAGGCTCCTATGAAACATGGGAGCTTCTGAAAAAACAATATTACAATACAATTAATTAAAATAATTGTCTGTCTAATATAACTTTAGGATTAATTTCTTTATACAATACCATAAGATGATGCACACCAAATGTCCGCAACAATGATAATTCTCTCAATTCATGTTGAAGACCGGGCTGTAATTTAACGTAAATATTAAAAGGCGAATAGGCAATAAAAACAAACTATCATCTCCTTCCAATGCGGCACGGTGCAAAAGCGTTTTGACGACATTTAAATTCCGAAGTTTTACGAATAGCGAACTTTTATCAACTTTTATAGAGCAGGTTCCTTATCACTCTTTTAAAGAGTGCTAGCTGCGACAATTTCGAACACTGTTATTGGGGCTGTTAGCGCGAGGTACATTAAATCAACTAAGAATGTCTGCATCGGAGGAATCTAGTTCTAGTTTTTCATCAGGTTGCATCATACACGATCATTTTGTACACGAATCAATTCTCGCACAAATTATAAGTTATGTCCCAATGGACGATATCTTAACGTGCAAACTCGTATGTACAGCATGGAATGACGTGATTAAAAGTTATAATTTCTGGAACATCGTTCATAAGCGTTCATGCGGTGTGCCAGCGATAAGGCATTTTCCATGGTATATTTACTATGTCAAATTCGCGACCAATTTCTTCGATACGAATCTGGTGAAAAACGATAGTGGACAACTGAAACTACAGCATTGGAACGTGCGCGAATTCCACCCGGGACACTTCTACGTGGAAAACCCAGCAACAGCAAAGCGAAAGACTCCGTTTCCCGAAATTAGCGAGTTTGACGATGGTCGCCAAAAAACATGCTTTGCCACAAAAGGAGGGAAGGCGGCGAAGTATCAAATTATTGGTATGAACAAGCGACCGGTTTATACTCACATTTTGAACATGTACAAACCAACACTTGTTGCCTCTGATTGGTTTGTGCAGCGGATCCATGGGTACTGCTTTTATGAACTTGATATAAGATTTCGATTACACAGGAAGGAATCATCTGATCTGAAAATGACTTTGGATGAGACAGATATCAAATGTTATAACTTCTATAAGACAGATCAACAGTGGTCAAAGGTAAATCATGCATTAGCAATGGAAATTAACCTATCTCTTATGTGTTATTCCTTATAGAAGGAGTATAGGATAACAATCTATCCAGATAATATAACTTACATTACATTTGAACACCGCATTTATGGGGCAATTCATGGAAATCGTTTCGCCCTTAGAATGGCGGGCGCTTCGCTGAAAGTGCTTTTCGATACCCTTCAGGATCCCAGTTGGCGTCTAACGTTCGATCGAGAATCACTGAATCAGAAGATCGTTGATATGGACTGTCCTCCGGATTCAGAACACAGAAATATATAAGTACTGATGGTATTATATATATGTCTGTGCTTCAGACCATCCATGACCATCCATGTTTTTCACTCACTCGTTCAATGGTTTAATGCAAGTAGAAATACTTGCAAATGATTTTAATATTACCTTATCGTTTTTATCACGTTTTACAATATGGATCTAAGCAACCAGATGATTATTGCACAGAATTTTGTGTATGCTAATAAACAAATAATAAGACGTTCAGCAACCTTTGATTTCTTGCACCATTTCAGTGTGGCAGCACCAAATTCAGAACCACCTTTAGATTAGAGAGCTTTAAAAATGGCAGAAAAATATTAAATAATGTTATTGATGCAAACGTAATATTATGAACGTAATGACGTTAATATTATAAAACTAATAACTAGATTAAATTCTATTTGGATTTGGATGTCACAACTCAAGGATGGCGCCACCATATTACAAAAATTCTTAAATGACCTTGAAAAGAATTCATAACCTTAAAATTACTCCTGTGTTGTTGCTGTTGTTTAACAACGTTGTTTCTGAAAATTTATAATAAATTCACAAATAGGATGGAATCAAAGCCACAAAAAATGCCCAGGGTGGCAAAGGTAAGTACCATTAATATTCTATACGTGCAAATGCATGAAAACCCATTTTTAGGTGAAAAACAAAGCACCTGCAGAAATCCAAATCACAGCAGAACAACTGCTGCGAGAAGCCAAAGAACGCGATTTGGAAATTCTTCCACCGCCTCCGAAGCAGAAGATCTCAGATCCAGCCGAGCTCGCCGACTACCAGCATCGCAGGCGCAAGCAATATGAGGACAACATTCGCAAGAATCGGACATCAATGTCCAACTGGTTCAAGTATGCACACTGGGAGGAATCTCAGAAGGAAATCCAGCGGGCGCGTTCCATCTTCGAGCGCGCCCTCGACGTGGACCATCGCAACATCACTCTCTGGCTGAAGTACGCCGAAATGGAGATGCGCAACCGGCAGGTGAACCACGCGCGAAACCTGTGGGATCGCGCCGTGACGATCCTGCCGCGCGTGAACCAATTCTGGTACAAGTACACCTATATGGAGGAGATGCTGGAGAACATCCCCGGCACGCGCGCCGTCTTCGAACGCTGGATGGACTGGCATCCGGACGAACAAGCGTGGCAAACGTATATCAACTTCGAGCTGCGCTACAAGGAGATCGACCGCGCACGCGAAATTTATGAGCGCTTCGTGATGACCCACCCAGAGGTGAAGCACTGGATCAAGTTTGCGCGCTTCGAGGAGAACCACGGTTTCATACATTCAGCGCGCAAGGTGTACGAGCGCGCCATTCATTTCTACGGCGATGACCATCTCGACGAGCGGTTGTTCATCGCGTTCGCGCGCTTCGAGGAGAACCAGAAGGAGTACGAGCGCGCCAAGTGTATTTACAAGTACGCACTGGAGCACATCCCTAAAGAGGACGCCAAGGAGCTGTACAAGGCGTACACGATACACGAAAAGAAGTTCGGCGACCGCAGCGGCATCGAAGACGTCATCGTCTCGAAGCGGAAGTTCCAGTATGAGCAGGAGATCGCTGCAAACCCCACTAACTATGATGCGTGGTTTGATTTTATACGTTTGATCGAGGGCGAAGGAGACGTGGAGGTCGTGCGTGAAACCTATGAACGCGCTATCGCTAATGTACCTCCAACGAGGAACAAACATATGTGGAGACGCTACATCTATCTCTGGATTAACTATGCCATCTACGAAGAGCTTGAGGCGCAGGACTATGAACGAGCTCGTCAGGTGTATAAAGCCTGCTTAGATTTACTGCCACATAAGGCGTTCACATTCAGCAAAATGTGGCTGCTATTCGCACAGTTCGAAATACGCCAGAAAAATTTGGGAGCGGCACGAAAAGTACTCGGAACTGGCATTGGAATGTGTCCACGAGATAAACTATTTCGAGGATATATCGATATCGAGATTCAGCTGCGTGAATTCGACCGCTGTCGAATACTCTATCAGAAATTCCTGGAGTTCGGTCCAGAAAACTGCGTTACATGGATGAAATTCGCCGAATTAGAAACCCTCCTTGGGGATTATGAACGCGCTAGGTCCATCTACGAGTTGGCAATCGCTCAGCCACGGCTCGACATGCCCGAATTGCTTTGGAAGTCCTACATTGACTTCGAAATCGCGCAGGAAGAGAGTGAGAACGCTCGTCGGTTGTACGAGCGACTCCTGGAGCGCACTACGCACGTGAAGGTGTGGCTGTCGTACGCAAAGTTCGAGCTGAACTGTGATAGCAACAAAGAGGAGCAGATGAATATTAATTTGGCGCGTCGAGTTTACGAGCGGGCAAATGACATGCTCAAGAATTCCGTGGAGAAGGAATCGAGGGTGCTCCTGCTTGAAAATTGGCGTGATTTCGAGCAGGAGAATGGCGATGAGTCGACATTGGCAAAAGTACACGCCAAAATGCCTAGACGTATTAAAAAGCGACAGAAGGTCGTTGATGAAGATGGTGTCGATCAGGGTTGGGAGGAAGTTTTCGATTATATCTTCCCTGAAGATGAGGCTGGACGGCCGAACCTCAAATTGCTGGCTGCTGCCAAAAACTGGAAGAAGAATGTCGAAACATCTGAAAGTCAACCGACCATTCAGGAATCTAATAGCACACCCGAAAGTACAACGAAAGACGTCGAGGAAACTTCACCTACGATAGCATCAGGAGTTGAAGTTAACGATGAAACATAATTACAACTTGTGGTAATTTATTCCTAATTATCGCCCAGATTAGTTTACGAAGAAGCCCGAAATGCGATTTCGATGCATTTTTATAGAAATAAATAATAAGTAATAAGTATAAAAATACGTACTCATGTTTTCCAAAAATTCGGATTCTGCACGAGCCGCCTTTCGAAATTTGTGTACCAGTTTTGTATTGAAGACATTGGAACATATGTGGCTCCTGGATCCAGCACCATTTGTGACTGTGTTGTGGAAAAGCTCAATACATAATTCATGAAATTCTGCAGCATTTTCTGTGCAAAATTCACATATGTATTACTCTCTTCTATTCTGTTATCCTGCATATTTGCTAGTGGCTCTAAAATACATTAAACCTATTGTAATATATCATCAATTGCAGTATAAAATGATTACCTATGGAAATTCCAATTTGTGCATTATGACAAATTGCCTGTTGGCCAAATGTGGATGTGTTGTTAAAGTCAGCAATTTCATGCAATTTTTTTATATTTGCTATGCGAAAGATGGCTGAGGGTTTCTCATTTGAAACAAACCCCAAGGACTGCCAATTGGGCGGTGCTGTAGGATCTGGCCAACTGAAGTAAACTGAAAGTTGAATTGCATTTTAGCATTAAGCAAATTGCAAACATCAAAGCTAAGCTTACTCACCCTGAGCACCAAATCCTTCAGGTAGAGGTATAGCACCAGTGAGGAATACAACTAAATGATTAATATTGTCTGCATCTAGTATTGTTGTTAGAAATTGTGTTTCACTCAGTTGTTGAAAATCAGTTTGCACCTAAAATACAATCACTTAAAGCCAGATATTAATGATGATTGAATAAGTAGCATACCAATCTTCCCGAAACAATCAGACCAAACATATTAACAATAAAACTGATGCAAAAATTTCACTTGTTCTGGAAGTTTCGAAATGCTGATAATGAAGATTCAAGAAAATAATGGAAATAACCTACCAACTGCTGGAGAAGCGACCCGCAGCAGCGCCCCATCTGTTTTGCGCAACTATTAATCCATGTATCAACCACAAGCGGCGCCACTCGCAGACTCCTTGCTCAAGGTCATATCAACCGTGCCTGTGACAGTCGGCTATGAAACCGCTGTTTATCGCATTGACAAATTGTTGTGTACAGTTGATAGCAAGTGTGTTTTCGGTAGTTGTTATCGATAAGAAGTGAGCAAAATTCGCGGCGCACCTTCAGTGATGAGTGCGTGTTCGTAGACGACGGTTTCGCCCCATCACTCGCCAGCGCAAGGGAGGCGCTCCTCTGTGTGTCGGGCTGCAATCCGCCTCGAGAGCACTTGGAATCATGGTATGTCTTATTGCTTTCCAATTGTATTCCTTTCTTCCGATTAGCCCTATTAGATCCACACCTCATTAGGCATGCTGGCTTGTTCTGCTCGCTTGGCGATTTCAGACATTCGAGGTCGCGAGTCCTCAGCCCCGAAATGCATTCAAGATTCATCACAGTCGGTCGCATCCACGGTGTCAGCAGATCGATATTATCGCCGTGCCGTGCCGTTTGTGTGGGTGGGCATGCACTCCTGCGAATAAGAGTGAGAGTGTACGCGAGGGGTGGCCAATCCACGGTCGCAATATGGGGATTTGTTTACCGGAAATGCAGCGATTCCTTGCTGCATGCATGCCTTGCTGATTGGGGATTTGCCCTCCTCGTGTAAATCCTCTTGGAAGTTGCGTGCAACTCTTCATGGGGAATTGTTAAACGCGAACGTTTCACGGTCAACCGCATCGACCGCATCGCGAATGCATCTGATACACATTAATGCACAAATGTAACGTTTTTTTGGTCGCAGCCTTCACTCAAGTTGTTGATTCCATTCGGGGATTCATCATCACTTCCGTACGATATCTCATTCCGTTGCAATGACTAACAATAAAGAAAATATCACATAATAATGTTGCATGAGTTGTCTGGAAGTTGTATATTTACTTGGTTGATGCTTGCAGGTGATTGTATGTGATGTCTTCCGTCCCGGTGTCACAGTATGAGGCCCTGAGGGCCGAAATGCGCAATCTGGTCGAACAGGCGCAAAAGGTGCACGAGATAGCCACACAGGTCATCTCCACGACGAGCTCGACCACGTCGATTGCCTCCTCGACCACCAATCACCAGGTATAGCCTGCAATCAAATTGATGTTTGTTATTTATGTGCCCACATTTCCAATTTCTCTGCTTATCTACGTTAACTATTTTAGAACCGTTTAATTATCCTCTTAATTGTAGACCGCCGAAATTGCGCAAAATAATAGCGTTTGAATGAAAGTGAGATGTTTAATCAAATCGTTAATATGTTAACGAGCAACGCGAACGAAGCCATGAACTGTGGGAAACGATGAATTAAATGCTGCGATAATTACCATACGAACAAAAACGAAAAAATTTCGTTTTCTAATGGGTTTAATAACACCATCAGTCATTCATTCACGAGGCGCGCGTTTTATTAATGTTGTTGCATTCATACGATCTTCCTCCAGTCTGATATTTGTTTTATGCATACATCTCTTTTTTTATTATTGGTATTGAGTCGTTTGTCTGCATGAATAATTCCCAACGAAAGCAACAATAAAATTCTCGAATGAAATTGCGTCTTGCATAAATAATAAGTAGCAAGTAAATGAAATCTTCCGCCATTTTATACCATTTCGTATATCCGTGTTAAATTGATTGCAATCAATAGGAAGGAAGTTATATTCATATAGTTTTTTTAGTAGATTATTTGAGGAATATTTGTAGTTTAATTACAGATTTTGTGCGCTTCTCAAGCGCTTGATTTCTTTTCGCCTTCACCTTGCGTTTGTTTATTGCGGCCGGCGCAGACTTTCACATTTTCTTTCAATTTCTAATAGCCATCCGCCGATCTGGAGTGAATTTATGTCTAAATATAGGCTGGTATAAAACATGTAATTTATCGAGACTGTAGTGGCTGCCAAGGTCAAGGCAGCGCGAGCGTTTTGCGCGTTTCCTTCCGAACCAGGTGAAATGGAAGGAAATGTAATTTATTAAATAAATGTCAGAGGAGCGCAATATTCGTGCGCCTCCCCCCAACGCAAATGGCACTCGGTGATATTTCAGTTTATCCGGGGATATTGCTGATATATTCGCGACGTGAGGAATTGGTGCATTGCATGCAAAAATTTCCCAAGACTTACAAACAAAGTATAATTATAAGTTTTTGATTTATCGTCAAGTTCTTTGCGTGTTTTCACTATATGAGGCGGTTTAACTTTTTTATGTTGCTATTTAGGTGCTTTTTCCACTAGTATTTTCATTTGTTTATCCTACTTTCGGATTAATACACGACAAACATGAGGAAAATCATTGTCTTATCTTTTAGTTAAAATTGTTCGCATATAACTTCTAAGAAGAATTATTTTGGAATATTAGGACTTCATGTAACTGATTTTGTTTTAACTTTAAACGTTGTTTATGAATTTATGAAATACTTCAGGGAAAACCTCTCAAAAAAGTAGTTTGCATACGACTTCTGGGAAAAAGTCGCAAGTAAATTGTAAAACTTTATACGATAATCGTTGAGTTTATAAATAATCTACGCGCATATGCATCGAAGAACGAAGACCACATGCAAGCTGAGACAAAGTATTCCCGCACTCTGGGTTTTCTTCAAGATGCGATACGAATCTTTCCTCCTTGTCTCAACTTGCCCGCTTGTATTGAAGTTGTGTGCCAACTTCATCGTCGCGAACCCCACGAGCGCGCAGTAGTTAACAAACAGCGACGACTTCCACTAATCTTGGAGATGACACAAGTGCCATTCGGCCAAGGCGACGCTGTCCGCGTGGTGCCGCGCATCCCTTCTTTAAGCACACTCTCGTCGCTCAAGCCTCAAACTTTTTCGACTTAGTTTGCATACTGCATCGCTTCGTTTCGGTCTAACGCTAAACGCATCGTTCCTAGTTGCCTAGTTTTCTTGTTGTGTGTTTCTCGAGTGTGAATGGTATTTTTAGTTTTTCCATGCTTCTTTGTGCACTGCCATTTGGTGGATTAATTTTCATATGAGCTCTCTGTGAGTAAGTACTTCTGGTTGTTGATTAAAATTAGTTATAGAGTGAAATTGTAGTCGCGACCACATGTGGAAGAACTTTCCAAGAGAAAACTCGCTTGGGAATGATGACAAATGTTGCGTCAAGTCGGAAAAAGCATAGAAAGCAACATTTGTTATTTTAGTTGAAAGCAAAAAATGATTTTTAAGATCTATGTTTGATGTCATCTGAGTGTAGCTGATGATCATTTATCTTGTTTGAATTATTTATATAACTGTTAGAATTTGCCAAACGCACTTGTTAACATGTTCTCAATTTTTGATTTTAAACATTTCCGCTAAATAACCAAATTTTTCATGAAATTCTAAATTTATGTGTGACAAACACTAACAATTATTCTTCCACGCTACTTTGCGAAAGGTTGTTAACAAAACTAAAAGTATTTATATCGTGGATAAAATTGTGCTCCAGAAATAGAATTAAATGCATGGGCGAGCACGAGAAGCTGATGAGGATTTGCGAGGCAGATAACACATCCGAGTCGCGTGTGCAACTTTCGTTGTGCACTCCAAGAAACTCCTCAATCAGCAGCTCTCTGTAACGCTGAACGATTACATTCAACGTTTGAAACATTGTAAACAGGCACTTAAAACGGCGCTGGTAATTATAGCAAATGCGCGCATACAAACGATTCGAAATGGATATACAATCGCCGGTTGTTATTGTTGTGCTTTATAAATCGGCAAACAAATCAACCTTTTGGGATTCACAACCATGAAACACCAACAAAGTTGTATCGAAGCGCAAATTGTTGGTAGAAAATTACTTTTAAAGTTTCGTAAATATTTAATGTTTTTTTTTTGTGAGCGCGAATAAGAAACAAATGAACAATGGAGAAATTTCTCTTGATTTGCATAAAGATTGATTTTTTCCGAAGTTGGTCTAATTGAAAGTAAACAATTGGAGTAAATTCGCTGTCTGAAATTGAAATGCCTCACTTTCCTACGCTACCTTCAAAGTTCAACCTGATATTGATCTAGATTTAACTGCAGGACTTGTGCCATTGGTGCACTGAGAAGCCTCTCTAGTGCTCGTAAAATATTTACTTGCGTGTGGGCAAAAATTGCAAAACATTTGCGCATTGAATCATGTAAACGAAGAACGCATCGTTTCATCTAGCAAGTCAAATAAATGCAACCAAGAGACTATTAATAGCTTCATTTGAAGCGATTGCAAAATTATGGAGAGCGCCAACGCGCAATAGAACAACAATAAACGACGAAGCGCCAAAAACGATCGCATAAAATAATGATTACCTTATGAGACTGAACTCTCTGATCATTTGCAACTTCTCTTGCAGATCCAGAAACTCTCCTGCTCCAATGTAGGCGCGCATACCTTGAGCAGCAGCACGAACATCGTCGCCAACTACAACATCACGGCGAGAATGGAATCGACCATCATGTCGACGCAACCTCCAAGGGAATTCAATGTAAATCCAATCAGCAGCGTGTTCGAATGTAGCGACTAAAATGAAAATTTTTATAGTACGATCTTGATGGAGTGCATAGCAGCGAGGATGAGTACGTACGAGCTTCCAGCGCGCAAATGTCCGTCAGCAGCGAACCAGTCGCCCATGTGAACCGCCCCAACAATCTGTACCATGGGACGTGGCCCGTGGAGCGCACGACGATGTGGGCGTCGGAGCCGATGAAGCCGGATGGCAGTGCGCGTCCAAGCAACACCCAGCAAACTAACATCGTAAGTGCATCCTTAGAAGATGTCGTCGATGTTAATTGGGTGAAATTTCAGGACCAGGCGAGCGTACTGAGCTTTGCATCAAGTTCAGGTGGGGCCCCTCTGGACCGGGTGCTCAGCAGTCCAGACCGACTGACGCGGCGCTCCATGCAGCAGCTGGAGGCGAAGGTCGACATGGTGTACAGCCTGCTGGCGATGCTCGGCGGGCAGGAGCATGCCGACATGGGCGATACTCTCCTCGCGCTCAGCAAGAGTCCCGAAAGTTGCCTCGCAATGCGACAATCTGGTAACATCCTACAAACAAATCGTAATTAGAATTTTAATTTTTCCATCTTCAGGTTGTATTCCATTACTAGTCCAGTTGGTGCAATCCGACAAGGATTTCGATACACGGAAAAAAGCCTCGGAAGCCCTCCACAATCTCATCTTTGCGCAGCCCGACGAGAAAACGCGCAAACGCGAGATGCGCGTCCTGAAGCTCATCGAACAGACGAGCGGATACGTGGAGGCTCTCAAAACGAACACCGAGTTCAACATCAGCTCGTCGTCGTCGACATCGGCGTCGGAGTCTTCGGAGCAATCAGCGACACCAGTCGATGACCGTCACCCAGTTCCAGTTATTGCCAATCTCATGAAGCACTCCTTCGACGAGGGTCACCGCCAAGCGATCTGCCAGTTGGGTGGCATCCAGGTGATCGCATCGCTCGTCGAAGTCGAGCACAACGTGCACGGCAGCGCCAATGAAGCACCACCATGCGTCCTCATGCGTCGCTATGCGTGCATGGCGCTCACCAACCTAACCTTTGGAGATTCAGGCAACAAAGCCTTGTTGTGCTCGTACCGAGAGTTCATGCGTGCGCTTGTCGTCCAGCTGCAGAGCCCCAGCGATGAGTTGCGCCAGGTGACGGCGAGCGTCCTACGGAATTTGTCATGGCGTGCTGACTCCTCCAGCAAGGAAATCCTCCGGGAGGTCGGCACCGTTACGGGCTTGATGAAGGCCGGCATGGCTACAACAAAAGAGAACACGTTGAAGTCGATTTTGTCTGCTTTATGGAATCTGAGTGCGCATTGCACGGAAAACAAGCTGGAGATATGCGCCGTTGAAAAAGGACTCGGGTTTTTGGTCGATATGTTGTCGTATAAGGCACCGTCATCGTCGCTGACGATAAATGAGAATGCAGGTGGAATCTTGCGGAACATCTCCAGCCAAATTGCAGTACGTGATGACTATAGGGAGATCCTACGGAAGCATAACTGTCTGCAGATGCTTCTGGAGCAACTGAAAAGCCCCAGCTTGACGATTGTGAGCAATGCATGTGGAACTTTATGGAATCTATCAGCGAAGAATCAGATTGACCAGGAGGCTTTGTGGCAGATGGGCGCCCCTGCCATGCTACGCAGCCTGAATCATTCCAAGCACAAGATGATCGCCACTGGGTCCAGCGCAGCACTCAAAAATTTGCTGAATTCACGACCTTCACATAGTTTGCTTCCACAAATCGATTCGACTGCACGGGCTATGGATTTACCCGCTCTTCCAACACTTGGTGCACGAAAACAGAAGGCTCTCATGCGTGATCTCGATCAAAATTTGGCTGAGACCTACGAGAATATCGATCGGGATTCGCCAACCAAACAGCAACGAGAGGCGTTGCATCCGAAGCAACTCAACGTGAGAAATGCAAAAAGTGTGAGCCAATGTCACAACCACGAGACGCAATATTCGACCATGAATAACTCCCATAGTGAAATGTCCTTCGATAAGGATTTGCTCAACGGTTTCAACAGTTTGAATCTGAATGAGCCGTCAACAAGTAATTACAAGTCGTACAGCAATAACAACAGTCTCTCATACATGAGTAATCGATACGATAAGTTCCCGGATGATAACGATCATGAGCAACCCATTGATTACAGCCGGAAATATACGGAAACGCCGAAAACGTTCCCCATGCCAATTCCAGCGCCGACCAAGGAGGAAAAGAACAAATCGTATACGATCTACGCTGAGACGGATCTAGACCAACCTACAGATTATTCTTTGCGCTACGCTGAAGACGATTCCGACTCGGATTGCGGCAAGAAGGAACCCGAATTCGTCCAGGACACGGTGAAGACGTACTGCACGGAGGGCACTCCATACGAGACACCGGTGAATTTCAGCACGGCGACATCGATGTCGGATTTGCGCATCGACATCGACAACGACAAAACAAAAGATCGTCAACAACAGCAGCATTCCAAAGAATCCAAACCACCCAACTTGTCCCACCTGGACGAGAAGGATCATTGCTCCGTGGAGGACATCCCCGACCTCACTGACGTGAAGCCGAAGGCGCAGAGTGCGTTCAGCTCGGGGATGCTTTCACCCGAGAAGCCGGTCAATTACTGCGAGGAGGGAACACCTGGGTATTTCTCGCGCGTGAGCTCGTTCGGCTCGCTGACGTCGATCCCGTCCAGCGCGCCGACGAAGCCGGCCAAGGAGGCTGACGCGAGCGCGCCGCCGACGCCGCCGTTGGCCAAAAAGAGCGAGGAGGCTGCCAGCAAGGCAGTCAAATTCGAAGCGAATGTCAACTACGCCGAGCAAACTCCATTAATGTTCTCCAGGTCGAGCAGTTTGGCGTCACTCGACAGCGTCGAGCAGCATTCGATCCACGATGATCGCAGCTCGGTGGTTTCGGATTTCAGCAGGTTGACGAGCGGAATTGTGTCACCTAGTGAACTCCCGGATAGCCCGACGCAGACGGTACCGCCGAGTCCGCGTCCACGGAAAGTTCTCGACTATCCTTCAACGTCGAGAGGTGCGGGTCGGCCGCAACCGGCACCGAGGAGTTTGGTGCAGAAGGCCAGCGTTTTTGAGGATAACGTCACGAAGTTCAAAGAGGAGAGTACACCAGCTCAGTTTTCAACCGCAACCAGCATTAGTAGTCTTACAATTGATGATCAAGACGAGCCAATTTGTGGTGACCTCCAGGTTCGTAATTAATCGAAATATGAAAATATGTTCCTGTTTTGGATAAGTTATCTATTAATATTTTTTTTGTGTGTTATCATCAAATTTGACAAGGTGATAATTTGATATCATTTTCAGCACAAAGCGAAACCGCCCAAAGCGTCGTCCTTGCGAGCAGTTGAAGACGACGTCGAGAAACAGGACATCCAAGAGAAACCCGACAGTAGTTCCGAATTTAATGAGCAGTTGTCCGAGAACGATGAAGATGATGATATCCTAGCAGACTGCATAAATATTGGCATGCAGAATAATAGGTAATTTCCATAGTTTGCTTTTTTCATTCATTTTGCTAATCGATATTTGCGTGGTAGACATAGGCAGACCAAACCGATGCAGTCATCGTCTAAAATACCATCACTTGCGATGAAGTCGTTGGCTGGAAGGCCACAAGGCAGCGGCATTCCGATACCCCGCTCGGTTATACCATCACCAACGCTCAGGTCGAACGCGTCCGGAAGTAATACAAACATCAAGCCGTCGTTGCCGGCACCGGCTGCACATGCGGACTCGTTGCGCACGTATTGCACGGAGGATACGCCCGCATTACTCAGTCACGCTGGCTCCAATTCCGACTTGAGCGTGTTATCAATGCAAACCGATAACAAGTCCCGCAAGGATTATCTTTCCGATGATAGTAGCAATCTGTCGGGCGACAATGACAATATTCTCGCTGAGTGCATTCAGTCGGGGATGCCCAAGGCGAAGACGCCGTTGTGCACTACGGTGAAACCTCCAGGTATGCGGAATTTACCGACGAGCACGCCTATTAAACCCTTCGGGAATGATGTCGAACGTAAACGTGTGGGAGCATTCTTGGGCGCTCGGGATGAACTCTCAAACTTTGCCGTGGAAAACAGCCCCGGGCAATTTTCCCTCAGGTCGAGTCTAAGTGATCTCACCGTTGATGGAAGTATTGCGGGAGGTGTCAGGTAAGAATAAAATGAATAATTGAAAATTTCCGTTATTGAAATGTTTGATTGATGTTTAAGAACGCTGGGTGAAGGTGAAACCGACCCGAATAGTCCAACTGGAGCGACCGGAAGTGGAAGACGCTCCACGTCGTCAGCGGGTCCAAGCAACAATGTGCACAATACGACTGGGACTTCCTGCAACACAAACGAGCTCTCTCGTCAGGAATCATTGTCTTCCTTGAGCGTCGAGTCGTTCGGTTCGGGAGAGAATGAGCAGGCGTTGCTGGAGCAATGCATTTCGTCGGGGATGCCAAAAAGTAACAAACAACCACCCAGACCCAACCAGGAGAGACCGATTGGCGTGGCGACGAAGCAGTTCAGCAAGCAGATCGCCCGACCGCTGGTGGAGCACGTGAAGGAGAAGGAAAACGAATGCGGGGCTGCGAAGCCGACGGCGACGATGTCGCTGTCAAAAAACGTGAGTGCTGCGTCTGCTGCCGGGAGCATAAGTCGACATCCCCAGGCGGCAGGCGGCGACGCAGGCACACTAAGTCTCGGAGCCGACGCAAGTCGGAACAGCTCGAGCCAGCCGCCGCACAGCGTGGACGCCATCACGAGCGGTCCGCCTCCGCCGGCAGCCGCGCCGAGCTGCCACGATACATCACCGGCCAGATCATCGCCTACCGACGAGAACTTATTGACCGCTCTAACGAGGAGTGGCTGTGACAAGGCGGATAAGTCGCTGGGGAAGATCCTCGACGCGAGCATCAGCACGTCGTCGTATTCAAACTCGGACAATTGCGCCAATTTGGACCGCTCGGAAGCGGGCGCAACGAGCGCCGCGAGTGGAGGTCTCGTCGACAGCCGTATGTTGGACCCGGACGCGATGATCGAGTCGCTGGACCGCTTTACCGCCGAGCTGGTGTCGCAGGCGACGCTCAACAAGGAGGAGAACAAGTTCACCGCGTCGGTGCATGACGGAGATACGTGGAATGAAGACGTCACGTTCCCGACGATTACCGAGAGTGCGCCGCACGTGATGACCTTCACGGATAAGTTGGCTGCGCTGCCGGCGTCGAGTAGGAATAACCTGGACGTGGTGGACGCGCCCGTCTCGGGGGATTTCTCCTCGCTGAACACCGCGACGCTCACCGATTCGACGCTAATTGCGATGGAGGCGACGAAGATGGCGGCCACATTCCAGAAGGAGGCGGAGATGTCGCAGAGCTCGACGAGCGTCACGTCGCTCGAGCTGGACCAAATTCAACCACCCTCGCAAATGGACTCCATGAGCAGTGCGATTGAGTCGCCGAAATGCAGTCCGCGATTGTCGCGCAAGAAGTCGCTTCCGGCGGGGTTGATGGTGCGCCGGGCGCTGAGCAATTCGCTGAATCAGGCGTCCAGCCTGGAGAGCCTCATCGGGAATAACAGTCTCACCAATCTCGAGCAGATTAATCCGCCATCGATAATGGCTGAGATCGATATGGATGGCAGTCTAATCAGCGTTGATAGCATCGCCAGCGATAACGGTGATGATTTGGCGCATCCCGAGCGTGCGAACCCAATTTTCAATGTGAAACAACCAGCGAATATGCTTCATTTGTTGAGCATGACGCAGACGAACAGCTTTAGCGATATCGAGCATGTAAATCCTCCGTCACTGTACAACGAGGCAACCGATTTGTGCAGCTCGCTGGCGGATGTTTCCACCGACTTGGGTACCACTGACGTGTTCGAGGACTGCACCACGTATATGCAGACCGAGAACGACGTCACCGAGTTCAGCGATGCGCATAGCATCACGCCTATTCAGTCGGACGTGAGCAGCGCTGAAAACACTCCGAAGAAGACGCGTGCGCTCACACCACGTGAACGACGAAACATGTCCAAAGAGCGTTACCTCACGTACACTGTGGACGCGGATAAGATTATGACCCGTGAAGATGATTCCCTCAATGACGATTTCCACACCGTGGTTGCCGACGTGCCTAGCACCACCACGTCAGTAGCTGAGAGCTACAAAACAGTCGCTGAGACATACTCAACGGCGACGTTCACGAGGAGTCCAAGTCGACTGACGCCCAAGGAGCGTCGTCAACAAGACCAAGCGCGCTTCCAAACCCAGGTGCTCTCTAAGGAGGTCCTCCAGGATGTCACCCTAGCAACGAGCAACGGAGATGCTCCCAAGAGCCGCATCGGCATCCCGAAACGACGACGCGAAGAGAATCGAGACCGCTTCAAGACGCAAACGATCACATCAACTCCAACAACTACGCCAGCCAAACCCGCGAACGTAGATGTCATGCAGTTGCTCGAACAGGAAGCGAAGATCGTGCTGAAGTCGTTGAGCGAGACAAGGTCTGATGAGTTATTCGACGAGACGCTCAGTCTCGTCTCCAACGACGACGACGACTCCGAGCCGAACTCCCGGTGTTCTCTCACGTATAGAACGTATCGCAAGAGTTCCAGCACATCGTCCGCTAATATACCAGTCATATCACCTCCAGGTTCCGCCTGCGGAGTCCACGACGACGATGACGTCGGCACCGAGGCGAAACCAGCCGGCAAACCAAAGATCGTCAAGCCCGACAACAAACCACCCACCCAGGTGGCAGAACCACCGGTGGACAAAGCGATTCGCGGTCGCCGAAAACCCCTCTACTCGAGACCGTTCAAACCTCCAACGGTGCGCGCTACGACGCCACCCAAGCAACCGACGAAGATGGCTGCCAAACCACCGGCGCAGCCCAAGCTGCAGAAGGCGAAGACGGCGCCTATGCCGGCATTGCAACGTGAAGGT
Organism: Aleochara sp. GC000083; assembly: GCA_030264555.1. Classification (NCBI taxonomy): domain Eukaryota; kingdom Metazoa; phylum Arthropoda; class Insecta; order Coleoptera; family Staphylinidae; genus Aleochara; species Aleochara sp. GC000083. The sequence goes on from JARJDZ010010668.1 coordinate 17,720, forward strand.
ACCTTCACCAAGGAGGACAAGAAGGCCTCCACCAAGATTCCGATCTCAAGTGCCATACCCAAGGCGGCATCCACGTCGCGCATCGCCAAACCGACGAGCGCCACCAGCGCGCGCTCCAAGCTGCCCAGCTACGGCGGCAGCATCGGCGGCGGACGTGGTGCACTCGTGAAGAGCGCCAGCTCCGATCGCGCCAACCGACCGCCACCCACCCGAGTCTACAACCGCTCACCTAGCGCCGATAGCCGCATTGCGGCCCCCTCGGCGATGAGGTCGAAGCCACTAGCTCCTTCTAGTCCGAAGAACGGCGCCGTCAAGAAGTCGCCACCGGCGAAAACCAGCGATGCTTCCGGTGCGAGCGGCGCGCTCAACGGGCAGACGGGCAAACAGATCCGCAGTCGCATCGCCAGTCTTCTCAAGCAGGTGGAAGAGACGAAGAAGCAACAGCAGAAGAAGGATACGCGCGTGTGGATACAGACGAGCGCGTCCAACAAGCTGGACACGACCGCCACGACGGCGAAGGCGGCCACGAATGGCGAGTGCGATCTCTCGTTTTAGGGAGTGATTGCCTCCAGCGCAGCGCATGGCGCTGCCTTCGATGCAATCATCCCGATTGGATATTATCATAGGCGTAAAACAATGCGATGGGACGACAGCCATAGCCCGAACGAAAGAATGAAGCGAATCGATGAAATATTAGCGTTTTGTCTATTTGTAACTTCTTGCAATTATTCTTCATATAAAACATATTTATCTTTTGTAAGATTAGTTGATGACGATGATGATAGTTTGATTAACATATTGTCCTCCTCGGGGAGGATATGTTAATTGCAATTATTCGGAAGCGAGGAAGGTGCAGTCGCCTTGATACAATTATTCATTATTAATCAAATCTCATAGCATTGCATTATTAATTCATAATTCTAGTCCAATTCCAAGTTGTGCAAAGACTGTATGTAATAAGTACATTTATTATTAATATGTAAAAAGTAATCGAAGCTATAACAATTGTCGTCCACTTATTCATCTACCTGAACTTGCGATATATTGTGAAATTTTTGCGTCGAAACGTCGAGCCGATATCACACAAAACGAAAACGTTGGATTTATAATCTATAATTGTTTGATGTCTATCTATCTAGCTGAATATCGCAAATTGCATAGTATGAGTCCAGCTATCAAATTTCAATCGGAATCCAGTACCTGGGGCCCACAAAAGGAACACAATTCGCAAATGTTTGGCCTTATCATCTATAATTTATCATAATACGTGGGGAAAATAGCAATCATGCACCTTGTCATCGACTTCGTGGCAATTTAGTATCGATTGAATTGTTATTTGAATCGGTAGACAATTTACCAATTCTCTGCGTTTCGCAGAATACCTATTTATACAACGTCTTAGGTTTGGGGGTTACTAATTCGTTTTATAAATAAGTATCTGTTTCTGTGCATCGCGAAACTCGCTGAGATGATACTTTCTATTGAAGGAGCCCACAACGAACCGTCAGATAAAGAGTAAGTCATAAAATCATCCCCATAATAGCTACAATCACATTTCTTCAAATTATTCTTTACAAATTTGCAGAAATGAGTTAAATGTAACGAGACATTATTTGTCATTCGATTCAAATATTTAATAAGAATTAAGAATATTACTCAATCATAATACTTGTTTCAAAGTATTTGCGTTTCCAAATGAAAGCAAGTTTAAAACAAAGTATAGTTTCAATCAATTTTTGATAGGATTGTGTTGCTAAAGAAAAAAAACATCTAATCTGAATAATTATTAATCAGTTCCAGATGGTCGCCACGGCTTAATCGTATTCCTCGAAGTATTATTGATGCGACCAACTATTTGCAAATCTATATCGCATATAATATAATCAGAATTAAAATTCTAAAAAATTCAGAGGAATTAGAGGAACTAGTCGAACGATTAGCCTCAAATGTATACCAATACGGAAACCACCATCTTTATCAGGTTTTACAATATATTCGAGAAAACTGTCAACACCTTACTCAAGGTGAGAATACTTAGGGAAAGTACTAAACTTAAATTTGATTTTCATTTTCTTTTACTTAATGTAACGTATGAATATTTTTGCTTTTATATTAGTTCCTTCGAGCACGATTATGACGATTAGAAACAACCTTCAGAATGGCAGGCGCGAAAGAATGATTACAAACACACCCAACAATGAGAATTCCAACTCTGAAACGGACTGGATATCCACAGATGTATCATCCCCAAACTCCCAGGATTCTGGCATTGTCCTGGAATGTGAAGAGTCGCCCCTTCATGAAGCCAGCCGCGAGGGAGACCTCATCAGACTGCAGGAATTGATCGCCGAAGGCGCTGATATCGATGACGACGAAAACGTTAATTTCGAAACACCTCTACACTGCGCCGTCAAATACGAACAGTCGGCCATAGTTCAAGTACTACTGGAAAACAACGCTGATTACGACGCGCAGGACATTCGCGACGAAACGCCATTACATCTTGCCACCAAACTGCAGAACCAAGAGATGATGACCCAACTGATCGACGCTGGTGCCGACATCAACAGTCGAAATATCGAAAAACAGACCTGTCTTCATCAGGCAGTACAACTTCGGAACATGGCTGTATTAATGCTGCTACTTTCGAATGGTGCAGATGCGAATTTCATCGATAACCATCACAATACGGCGCTCCACGTGGCAATGCAACAAGATGGCGACATCGCCATTGCGAACGCATTGATCGATGCCAAAGGTGCGAAACTGGGCATCCAAAACCTGGATGGGTTCACGCCATTGCACCTCGCAGTTGAATACAATCAAGCTGATATTGTCGAGAAGTTGCTTTCACACGGAGTGGATGTCAATGCAAGGACCAAAAATGGAAGAACATGCTTGCATCTAGCTGCGCAGTTCGGACGCGTGCACCTGGTGCCTCGTCTGCTCGAAGCAGGCGTCGATCCTGCCAGACAGGACAAGAAGATGTGCACCGCGTTGGAGTACGCTGTACAAAATGGCTGTCAGGAAATCATCTCATTACTAATGCAGCATTGCCCCAACAAAGATGTGATAGCATTGCTACATTTGGCCATCAAATATGGCCACTTCAAAGTAGTACAATCACTATTGGATCTTCATGGAGGAGTCAACGATGTCGATGAATACCACATGACAGCGTTGCATCATGCTTCCAGGTATGGACGTAGAGACATTGCCGTCCATTTGATTGCACGTGAAGCCAGCGTGCATGCTGAAGATCATTCGGGTCATACACCCCTCGATTGGGCCGTCAGTGAATCCCATCTGCAGATGGTGAACATCCTGATTAAAAACGGAGCCAGAGTGAATGGGATGGACAAATTTGGCGAAAATGTGCTGCACTTTGCTGCCAGGCAAGGCGATTGTGCAATTCTAGATGCGTTGATCAAAAATGGCGCTAATACCGAGGTCCGAAACAGGGATGGAGAAACTCCTCTGCATTGCGCTGTTATTCACAAACGCCTGGAGATCGTACGTCGATTGATTGCGGCCAATGCAGATTTGAATGCGAGAAATCGAGATCAAAAGACTGCTCTGCATTACGCCTCCGAACGAGGATTCGGAGAGATTGCCAGATGTCTTATCCAGGCGTGGAAGTCTCCGGAAGTAATCGATGCGGAGGATTACAAAGGAAATACTCCGCTGCATTATGCCGTCAGGGCACATGATGAGAAGCTCGTGAAGGTGTTCGTCGATGGTGGAGCTAATGTCAGCTATCGCAATGGTGAATCAAAAACTAGTTTACATTTTGTAGCAATTCGAGGGCATTTGGGAATCACACGGCAACTGCTTCAAGCCGGAAGTAATATGTACATTAAGTGCGTTGACGAGAAGATACCATTGCTTCATGCGCTTGAACGCAGACATGTGCTTGTTGTCCAAGAGATAATTTCTCACATTATTCCGTGGAGATGAAACAGTATTTGTTCTGTGTGAAACAGCTTTTCGACCAAATCAAATCTACAAATAAAATGTGTTATACTTTAGTATGTAAATGTACATAAATTATTTGTTAATTAAATAACCGACAAATGTTATTCAAATTTTTTACTTTTTAAGCACCATCTAGACATATTTTATTGAAGTACAAATTTAACGCATGGAAAACATGCCTCCTCGAGCAAAGCAAACGTAAATATAACCCAGAAGAAAACCTAAAAAGGTCTGGCCTAAAAAGTTCCAAGATGAGTTTCAATGGATTACAATCACAAATCCTCGAAGGAGACACCGTCATTTTATATGTATCATTCAATCAAATGCACCCCATTCAAGCAGTGAGCAAGATAACAAACAAGAAAGGTAATTTGGTCGATAACATCTTTCAGACTTCCTATGGTGCCTTAAATTGTGGCAACCTGATTGGCAAGGAGTATGGATCAAAGATAATGCTGAGCAAAGGTCATGTGTATGTATTTCAACCAACACCCGAATTATGGACGCTCACCTTACCCCACAGGACACAAATAATCTACACACCTGACATAAGCATGATTACACTACAACTGGACTTAAAGCCTGGCAGTGTTGTAATTGAGAGTGGAACTGGAAGTGCCTCACTGTCACATGCCCTTATCAGGACAGTGAAGCCCACTGGACACCTGCACACCTTTGACTTTCATGAAGAAAGGGCAAAAACAGCCCGGCAAGAGTTTGTTGATCATGGCTTTGGCAATTTTGTGACTGTTACACACAGAGATGTATGTGAGAATGGTTTCAGTGATGACTTAAATGGGAAAGCAGATGCTGTCTTTCTAGATCTACCCCATCCATGGCTAGCAATAAAGCATGCATTGGCAAGCTTCAAAGATGAAGGTGGCAGAATTTGCTCATTTTCACCTTGCATTGAGCAGGTACAAAAGAGTTGTTTGTGCTTAACAGAGCATGGTTTTGTGGAGATTGAAACTATGGAAGTACTGCAGACACAATACTCAGTACAAAGTAGGGGTATGACCTCATTAAATTTTGATTCTGTAAAGTCTGCAAAATCACTGGAATCATCTTCAGAAGATATGAAGCAGGAGAAGCAAACTATACGCATTTTGACTGCAGTTCCACCTGCTACGACAGCAGGTCATACAGGTTTCTTAACGTTTGCAACGTTACCTCCGATATGGAGTCGAAATTTTAATGCAATTGAATAGATTTTACTTACAAAAAACATGGAGTAGAATTAGTTCCCAGAATCCTTGCTCCTGATATTTTTAACTGTTGGTTGAAGATGTTAAATTCGTTGAGAAATAAGAATGGAAAATGTTGGACTTCTACTTCTAACTTGTTTTGGAATTCTCTTGAAAAATAATTGTCACCATTAGATTTCAAATAAAACCGTGGAGGGAGAATGTCTGGAGAGAGCGCTAACTCGAAAAAGTGTCTATTTACATAAGGGTCATAAAAGGTTCTTCGTGGTCGCTCAGTCAGTGGCGTCGGAGTAGTGTGCTAAAAAGGGGTCTTGAAATGTTGGGTGGGTGGGAGTTACAAAGTGCACGCATGGTGCACGCCAATGAAATCTCAAAATGACAGTAAATGACAGAAAAAGACCTCTAAACCTGCTTTGAAGGCCAAACGAAAAATTTACATGGCAAGAATAGGTAGCGCTACCTCCAGACCTACTCCCTCCACGAATAAAACATTGCGTGTCATTTGGGTTGCCTGTCAATGCGAAGATCTAACATGCAAGAGTTAGGTTATGTTTACACATGTGCTCCAGGAGGGAGTAATGTTTGACTTTACTCCCTCTATGCATGTGCTTCTATCCATTACTGGAATTATTAGTTTCTGCAGTTTTATAAATTAAGTGAAAACAATCATTAAACGATTACAAGATGACAAAGGGCAGTAAAATTTACGTGCCAACACGAAGCCTGGGATATGTCAGCAATCACATTCCTTTGCAGGTGAGATACATCAAGAGCAGAAAGGAAAACTTGATCGTAACATGTGTGGGCAAATCATTCCATACATATGGGATCAGCCACTTTGGCCTTTTGAGCGTGAGTGGTCTACATTCTTCGGACATTACAGCAATGGCCTCAGATGCATTTCATGTGTACACATCATGTGGTACTGAGATTTATGCATGGCGAAGAGGGACTGAATTGAAGCACACCTATCGAAAGCATAAGCATAAAGTGCATTTGTTGCTGCCCTTTGGTGTGCATCTAATAAGCATTGATGAAGCAAGTACACTGAAGGTGTGGGACATCAAAACGGAAATGGAACATCTACAGTTGAACTTTTCAAATAAGTCATTTCAAATCACAGCAATTCTGCACCCAAGCACTTATATAAATAAGATTTTGCTGGGGAGTCATCAGGGGTCAATGCAGCTATGGAATATTGGTACTAGTAAATTAATTTACTCATTTACTGGGTGGAATTCACCGATTACGTGCATGGAACAGGCGCCTGCACTTGATGTTGTAGCAGTGGGTCTACAAAATGGGAAGATTATCCTGCACAATTTGAAATTCGACGAGACAGTTATGGAGTTTCAGCAAGATTGGGGGGCTGTAACCTCGATATCATTTCGTTCAGATGGTAATCCGATTATGGCGACAGGCAGCACGCCCGGACATATCATTTTCTGGGACCTGGAGGAGAAGCGCATTGCATCGCAGATTGTATCCGCCCATCATAACGCAGTCACGGGGATGATTTGCCTGCCCAGCGAACCCTTGGTGATCACATCGTCACCGGACAACACGCTTAAGTTGTGGATCTTCGACATGACCGACGGAGGCGCAAGATTATTGCGTATTCGCGAGGGGCATTCAGCGTCTCCAACGAGCATTCGCTTCCACGGCGCCAACGGACATAATATTTTATCAGCAGCTGGCGATAGCACGCTGCGCATCTTTAATACCCAAACGGAGCAGTTCAACAAAAGTTTGGGACGCGCTTCCTACAACCGCAAAGCGTCCAAGAAGCGCGGACGCGTCGCTGAGGATCCGCTTATTATGCCACCTATTCTGCAGTTCACCTCGGAGACTACGCGCGAGAAAGAATGGGATAATATCGCATGCTTGCATTCGGGCATTCCTATGGTGACGACGTGGTCGTACGATAAGTTGAAGATCGGGGAGTTGAAACTTCTGCCCGAGCGTTTGTACAAAAAGAATAGGAATTTAGATGAAGAAGTCATTGCAACAACGCTATGTTTAACGCATTGCGGCCATTTTGTCATCGTTGGTTATAGTAGCGGACATGCAGATAGGTAAGAATAAATTATGGAAATGTTTCAGGACTTACCTTAAAGTTTGCAGGTTCAATATACAATCGGGACTTTGGCGATCCACTTACGGCAATCCAAAAGCGCACGAAGTTTCCATTCGGGGAGTTGCAGTCGATGGTCTCAATCAAGTTGTTATCACAGGAGCAAGCGATGCTATCATTAAATTCTGGAAGTTCAAAGCCAAAGGTAACAAACAATTGAAATTTGTTTACGCGTCATCGTTAGTTTCATGGCGTACCTGTGAAGGGGGCGCTCGAGTCGTGCGTGGATTAACAAATTCGTACTTTGTTAATAACTTAGTTATTGCACAACTAAAAATTAACAATTAATAGGAAATTCGATTGGAGAATATTTCCAATCAGAATTATTAATAATTTTTAATATTTTGTAATGAAATTTTGTGGGGTGCGATATAGGCAACCCAACATGCATCGTAATTTTAACAAAGAATAATTTGTTTTAGGCGAAACAAATCCCTTAACAACATTAAATGTGGACGAACCTGTTCAATTCTTCCGTGGGCATCGTGAAAGTTCCATGATAGCCATCGCCCTCGAAGACTTCAGCGTCGTCATCGTGGACCTGGACACCCGCACCATCATCCGCAAGTTCGTCGGACACGCTGCCCAACTAACGGACGCCTGCTTCAGCCCCGACTCACGTTGGCTGGTTACTGCGGGTATGGACTGTGTAGTGCGCACCTGGGACATCCCCACAGCGCAGCTCGTCGACCAGTTCCGCACGGAAATGGCGTGCGTCGCCTTGGACTTTTCACCGACGGCGGAGGCGCTCATCAGCGCGCACGTCGACTCGCTGGGCGTCTACCTCTGGACGAATCGTACCCTCTATCAGCGTATCACGCTGAAGGCGCAGGACGTTGAGGATGAGCCGGCGCTCGTGGAACTACCGCACGTCGGTAGTGCCGACCTGCAGGTCGAGCCCGTCGACGAAGACGTCGAAGAGTTCGTATCGCCAGCGCAGATCAGCGCCGAGCTGGTGACGCTTTCCGGGCTGGCGACATCGCGCTGGCAGAATCTGCTCAACATTGATATAATTCGCATGAAGAATAAGCCGCGTGCACCTCCAAAAGCGCCGAAAGCTGCGCCGTTCTTTTTACCCACGCTTCCAGGTCTTAGCGTGCAGTTCGCCCTAGAGCCCCAGGTCGGTGGTGCTGGTGGTGAACGGAGCAAGCTGCTGATGCCGACCTCGTTCGTCAACTTCACCGAGTTCGGAAAATCCCTGAGCTTCGTCAATAGCAGTGCTGGATTTGAAAGCATCGTCGCGAAATTGAAGGCGTTCGGTCCAACAATGATCGACCACGAGATCCGTTCGTTGTGCCCTGAAGAAGGTGGCAGCATTGAGTTGATGTTACAATTTCTCAAGTGTATCGAGCACATGTTGAAATCGAACAGAGATTTCGACTTGGCTCAAGGATATTTGGCTGTTTTCTTGAAAGCGCATGGTGTCTTGATTGCAAGTCAACCTGAACTGCGCAAATATTTGCCAAACATTCAAAGCTGTTCGGACGTCGCTTGGAATCGCGTACAAGATAAGCTTTCCTATAATCTATGCGTTGTACAACATATTAAAAATCTAATATGAATTTAAATTGACTATTTTGCAAACATCATGTGTCATGAAAGTGTGGTTGCCTAATTACGAACATCCCAATCAATACATTTTCTCAACTTATTTCATTTTCATTGGAATGGACGGATCAAATTTGAGGATTGTTGCTTTTCCATCGACTCCAAATCGTTAATCTATTTATTACTTCGCCTACGATGTGGGCGCTTTCATCAAAATTATGTCCAACGAAATAACAGCACTTTAATAAAGTCATAGTGAATTAGAATTAAGCGTGATCGTGATTGAATCGCGTTCTAGAATGTAATTGTAAAGATGGCAGCAAGTGAACTGAATGAACTGCCACTCGGATGGCAGTTCCTACCGCCTCATTGATGGCCCATGAATCAATCAAAGTCAGTAATTGTAAAATCAGGGTAAGTTACAGGCGTTTCCGGGAGGATGGGCGCGCGCTATATAAATTTGTCATCATTTTATATACTAGTATTATTCAATATATAAAAAATTATTTCTCCTGTCTGTTCGTTTCGTCAAGTCGCACGCAGCAAACGCAGCGTGATGGAATTCGCTGCATTTGCTTTGTGCCTATTTTGCAACCTTTCTCGTTTCGTTTTGCTCTGCCGCCTGTTTTGCTGATGTCCGTCACAAAATACTGTAGTCCGCTCTCTTCGACGCGTCGAGCCTAGAGATTTAGAAGGCAGCCGCTGCCTCCGTCTCCATGGGCTGTTCAGCGCCGCCTTCGGTCTTCTTTTTCTTCTTCTTGCCAGCCTTGGGGTTCGCCGAACTATTCAGCAACGACTTCAGCTCGGGGTCGGTGACGGAGTGCGTCGACTGGTACAGTTCCGGTTCGAAGGGCAGACCCGTAATCTTGTGCGGTCCATTCGGCATCAACAACACCGTGAATTTGTAATGCGCTACAATTTCACCTGCAAAACAATTCCAAACATTAACACCACGTCAAATTTCTTAACAGTCTCAGCATACAATAGCGGAATTATCAGTTAAATTTGTCTTCATTAGTTATATAAAGAGTACGATCAGAAAAATCAATTGGTAAATTGCATCATGTGAAAAAACAAAAACTTGGCGAATGGAATTTACAACGATGCTTACCGGGTTTTTCGTAGAGCACCTGGAACGGTTCGATGAGCTTGTGATTGACGCACTCGACGACGCCCATCTTCGCCTTCGTCTCGGCGGAAAAGCTGCGCAAGTTGAACGGCATCACGCCGTGCTTGGTGCGTACCTCGCTGTAGAACATTCGAGACGCTTTCAGTTTCAGCTGGTAGATCTCCTCCGTCTTCTTGTAGATGGTGACGCGCGTGTCGGCCTCCTTGCCGACACCTTCACCGGTGCTGATGAGGACGTCCATCGCGTACACCTCGTACCGTTCGAAGTCGAACTTCTCGTGCTCCTTCTTCTGCGCGTCGTTCGGGTTCTGGATGATGGTCTTCTCGCCGTCGATGCGGAACTGCTTCAGCTGGTGGCTGAGCATACCCTCCACCGGCTTGCATTTATACGCCTCGGCGACCTTTTGCACGGCATCGGTAACTGCGTACGTCTCATTTCCGGCCTTCAGCAATCGAAGAGCCGCTTGTGATGCGAAATGCGCGGCGAGGATGACGTCCGCTTTGCGCCCAGTCACCTTGTTCTCGCTGGACGCACCAACCACGATTGTGTGTGCAACCACTGCGATGAAGCCGTCCACGTGCGCTCCCAAATCACTAAAAGTTACATTAATATTAGTTACAATAGACATTTTGGAAGAAAATGCATGCAATTATTGATCTTGATTGTCTTCATGTAATGCTTGCCTTACTGCAGGTTTCAACTGAACTCAAGTTGTATTACTTGGATCATGTATAAGTGTAACGATTGGTGGATGCATGATTGCACCACATTGTTAAATGTTCAAAATAATACAAGAAACCATACTACAGTTGAATGATATGAGTTCAAGTATAGTTTGGGTTCCAATAGGATTGATATTTATTACAAGATGTTTAAAAATCTCGATTTTGTTGATTTCTAATGAGAAAAGGACGCCATCGAATGGTAGGCAACCAACATAACATGCGAACCTAACCAAGCACATGAAGACGTTCAAGGTCATTATTGATACCCCCAGGATATGGCTTTCAGGAAGGTTTTAATACATACACTTTCGCAACGTCCTCATCCTTAAGCGTGTAGTCGGTGTCGCTAGGCACAGGTGAGAAATGGCAGATGCAATTGTTCACCGAGACGCAGGTCGGGAATGCAATGCCCTTCTTCAGCTCCTTCTCCTTCTTGAAGACCTTACCCGTCTCCTCCAGCAGCAGATTGTCGCCGAACTCGCAGATCTCGCGCACCGACGCGCCCGCCACGCATTTGTCCACCACCTGCTTCAGCACGCCTGGAAAACAAACGAGGCACGCATTAGAAGAGCACGCTAACGAGCCACCAAACACGTGCGGACTACGCTGGAAAGGTGTTTACCGTTGGAGTACGCGTGCGACGCGAATTTCGCAACCGATCGCGAGCAATCTTCGGAGAGCACATGGCGCGGCTGGACGGCGCTTCCACGCGACCATATGGGTCGGACGGGAAGTCGCGCGATTCGCCGGGCCGGCCAACAACAACCACGACGACGATCGCCACGTTCGCGCCCCCCAGCAACCAAACTTTCATGCAGAGTCAAAACGAACGTGTGTATGTGCAAGCAACAAACTCTCTAACTCACGGTTTACTATCTCCCCAGCCATCTTATACTTGGTAACCACCAAGTCTTCGGCGATGGTCTTTTCGGCCACATCTTTGTCGTCCGCCATGTCGAACAGCTTCTAAACGTGTTCCAGCGTGCGTGTTGCGCGCTCTTGCCGCCGCGTCACGTGACGTCGCGCGCTTTTGACAGCCGCCGTCGAAGCGGAAGCGCGCATGTGTCGCGGTGCGCGCGCTCACGAAATGGCGGCAAACATTCAAAAACGTGTTCCTGCATAGCAAAATTCATATATTAGTTAATAAACGATTATACAACTTTTTCGCCAATCAATTCGAGCCCATATTCACGTCCGTTTGCAGATACTTCAACTTCAGTACGATTGTTGTGGGTGAAGTGACATCAGCAACCATTAATTCCGCGTTGTCTTGGAGACCAAGATCGATTAGCGTTTTGTTCAGATTTTCTTTGGTATGTTCTTCGATGCTTTTGATGCCGGTCATGTACAAGGTGCGATTCTTTCCGTCTGTGCTTGTCGTGAGCGCTGGATTCTTCATTTGATAAGAGGCGCTCTCACAGAGCACTTCGATGATGTCTTTCAGCTTCATTTTGTTTGGGTCGGCAATTTCCAATGTCTGAGGAATATTGGAGCATGCCAGGCAGTTTTCTTTGCGTTCCGCTTCATAGGTATACGTGTAGATTCCATCAACGTCATTGAAAACCATGTAATTATTCATAGGTAAGCAACAACTGGTTGCTAACTTGAACACTTCGGTGGTGCAGACGGCTGCAATAACGGCATTCGTCGATGCAACCGCTGGAATGATATTTTTAACAACTCCCTGGACGAGGCGATAAGTCAGCCCTGTGATATTGAACTGATTCGCCCTCTCCAGAGACTTCTCGTGGATCCAGGTGATATGCTGAGGGTCGTCACCATCGATAGCGGCGTTGAAGGGATTCTCCTTGGGCCATTGAATCATCTTCACATACTCAATACAATGTTCTGGAAGTCTGGGCGTATTCGCTATCGTACAGAGCGGATAATTCACTTGAGGCGGGTATAAATCCAGCGTGCACTCAACGCACGCTGATACCCCTGGCAAAACGACCTTTACATTGCCCTTGAAACCTTCTGTACCTCCATCAACCATTGGTATTATGCTTGATTGATCCAGAACTCCATCCTCATAGGTCAGCATTGATATCAGCATGCCGTTAATCCAGCGGCGAGCGACTATGGAGTCCAGGCCACAAACTACGATGTGAAACTGCCTGTAAAAGGTCTCATCATAGTCCTGTATTTTGCAGAAGTGTGGAGTCACTTGGCAGCCTTGCACACGATTATTTATGAAGGCAGCTGCCACCTCAGCCTTTGACTTGCCAATGTCTTTGGGTCGAAAGAGAAACTGTCGGTTCAAGTTCGACAATTCAATTGTATCCATATCAATGACGTGTATGTGCTTAAAGCCCATCAGGGCTAGGTCTTTGAGAAGTTCGCACCCCAGTCCACCAGCACCTATCACCAATATTTTGCAGTTGTTGGAGATGAAGTCAAGTATTTCAGGCGAGGGCTCAAAATCTGGATGGCTGAAAGGCCCCGGTCGCTCTAGGACCTTCTTTAGGTGGCACCATTGCTTCTGATTCATCTCTGTAATGATTTCGCTCATTTCAAACAGCAGAAAATTCTAAATTTGTGCATAACCTCACTTTTATTAAACTAGTTTCAGCGCTAGTTTGTAAGTTATCCTATAGAGGTCACCCCAAACGCAAATTTAATTTGATCCAGCTATCGTGCGCTAGAGGTCAGTGTGAGAGGGAGTAAAGTGGCACATTACTCCCTTCACAAACAATTTTTTAAATTTAATAATTTGATAAATAATTACTATTCACTATCCTAGGCGTATGTCGATTTACTTACTCCACGATCTTGCAGGTATTGCAATTTAATTTAATTTATACCTGGGGACGCTGTTGAAGACGATAAACGTCGGGACGCGCCGCTGCAGAACAAACGTAACCTTGAAGCAAGACGGTTGTGTTCGCTGGGCTGGTGCATTTCGTCGCAGAGCGTCCGTTTGTTTGCAGTGCAATAATAAGTGAGATCACTTGGGATGCAGTGCAAATAGTAGCAGAATGCGTCTGATGTCTTGAACTCGTTTGGGGGGCAGCGTTTGGCAGCAAGTTGCAGTTTGCATAACTCGACTATGATTTGTGAGCGAGATTTCCGAGCATCTCCACCGACGACATCACCAGGGAAGAAGCAGCCAGCTGAGAAGAGCACGACCGTCGACCATCGATCATGCACCAAGCCTACGACAAGGGTGAGTTGATTAACCCCGAGATGCTAGCCTCAAAGGACAATTCTCATTCTTGAGCAAATTCGCAGAAGGCTGGCACTCGATAGCATTTATTTTTCAGTTATTATTAGCTCAAATACGGCATTGAGATGGCTGGGATTGCTTATCAGCAGCGTATCGAGTATAACAACATGAGATAAAGATGAGTCGTTCATTGTACAGTTATCTCTATCCGAATTTGACGAAAAAACGAACTCAACGAGCGGAAATCTAGCGTTTACCTCGTTACCAACGACGCATTGTTTTGCGGATGTGTAAACAACAGCAGCAACAATTGCCGGCAAGATAAAGGAATGTAATGGAATGCATTTTCGTGTTCGGACGCGTATTGGTGGATTCGCCGTTGTCGGGCGCTTGTATTTTTGTAAATAATGTGCTTCGCTTCGATGATGGGTCTTTGCACTTTCAACAATACGATCGCGACGCCAAGAAAGCCGAGCAGAATCTCCAGTTTTTTTTGTATTCCATTCAATGCTATACAGAGAATACGATTACTGCACGATTTTCATTGTGTGCTGAGCGTCTTTCATTTTGAGACCGTTAATTGTTGCTTTAATTTTCATGCATTGCTGAATTTCGAATACACGGAATCACAAATTAATTTTATTCACTACAATGAATTCTAACGTTATTTTTTGATTTACGATTTTACTTATAACCTATAAAAAATTGGCCATAAGTCAATGAGGGCGCTGTTGTCAACTACCCCAAAAGTATTTTCTCGAGTCTATTGCCACAACAATATACTTTGTGGGCGTTTTAGATTACTGGAATGTGAATCATTTAAATTGTAATATAGATAAACGCGCAGTGATAAGCTCGATATTGCTATGACATTGGAGTAATTGCTTTTGCAAAATTTCTAAATAACTGGTAAGCAAACGTTCAGCTGTGGTTTTATGCTGCGCCTTTCAAGTGAAAACATTCACTGCCGAATTGATGGTGGGGTGTGTTGTTGTTGGTGCTTGCCTATCGATAATTGTTGGTCGAAGTGGCGCGATTGCACTCCATTCGCCTTTTTATTTTATTTCGTGCAAGTCTCATCAATGGAATTTCGCGCGCTGCGCTCTTTAATTACCACACTGAGTTCGAACGCAGCGCGCGCACGAGCGTCTTCACGCCGCGTACAATTCCACCCACGTATTTATCCGTTTTATTTGCCGTAATACTTAAGTTTTATTTTTCTGTTTCGTTTTGCAGTATCGCTTGTGAGTGTAGTTTGCATGTGCTGATAGTTGGCCCGCATCGACTTACTTTATTCTTTGGTTGTTGGAAGCGCACTCACGAAAACGGTAGATCTTTTGGCTGCACAAGACGTTTGATTCTCATAGCCCAAGGACCGATTGCGTCGAAACCATGACGAATTCACAGGTGAGTTGCATTATTTATTTGCAATTTAATTTTGTAACTAATTTCACAACTTTACCAAGATACACCGAATGTCGAAATGTCAAAGTTCCTGTAATTCGCATTGCTGCCCTCTACGGGGTGTGGTGTCTTTCCCGTGGAGGGAGTAATGTCTCACATTACTCCCGGTTGAGGGTGTAAGCACAAAGCGCAGGGGGCGTTGCAGCCTTTATTCTCTACGGCTACAAAAAACGAGTTTTAGGCAACTTTTAAAATAAATTGGTGCAGCAGTTTGTTGAAATTAAGAAATTAATTAGCGAGCAAGTGCAATACGGAATTGCACGCGTCAATACATTTGCGTGCGCTGAATCAATGGGTAAGCGTACGCCAACGAAAGTGAAATGATGAAGATGTAAGCGCGCATCGATTGGTGCGGCACGCGATTATGATAGCATTCATTCAACGCATTCGAGCGCGCGTCTGCACGCAGAACGCTTTATATAATTAAACAATTACATAAATTAATTGGCAATGACGTCACGCTCTCGCCGTGCCGCATTTTATCGCCTAATGTATAATTTATGTGCGACGTTTTGGCAATAAGCGAGCTTTTGTTTTTGTAGCGCGCGCTTCCCAAGCGAACGCGGAATTTCACTTGATGAATGATGACATAATGCACTGCAAAACGGAGTGCAATCGCTCGAAACGCCGACGGCGGTGCTTTTCGTCATATCCAAGCACAAATTGAAATGCCTGTTTAGGAGTTTAGAGGTCACAGCCAACCGGTATGGGAATGTTTGCATACATTACGATCGTCATTCCGCGAATTGCATGCTTATCGATCGTTTTACTGCACTGCATTTGTCGCTACCTGATTGATTTGCATCGATAATGTCAGCGACAACAAAGGTGCACAATGCGTGCAATTTTTTCAAGACGTAGATTACTCATATACGTATGGTTTGTTTGTTTTTCTAGCTGTGGTTCCGCGGCGTGCGCAGCTCCAAGTTTCGGCACGTGTACGGAGATCCAGCGAAACGCGAGAAGTGCTACGAAAACATCCAGATCACGAAGAACGCGCACGATTCGCAGTTCTGCGCTGTCAACCCGAAGTTCATCGCCATCGTCACCGAGGTGGCTGGCGGAGGTGCCTTCGTCGTGCTGCCCATCGACTCGGTACGTTTATCCCATTAATGACATGTTGAAATCGTAAAATTGCGTTGCTAAAAATTGTTTTGCAATTTTAAGCGTCAATGTATTGTTGGTTGCCTATGTTGTTAAACTTCCTGGTTTTTAATTTATCCCGTTTTCAGACTGGACGTTTGGATTTTAACGCGAGCCGTGTCACAGGCCATCGGGGAGCTGTCTTGGACATCAAGTGGAATCCGTTCGACGACAACGTGATCGCCTCCTGCTCGGACGATTGCACCGTAAGTCGAGTGAAACCTACGATTAGAAATTCGCGGATTAGAAATGCAATGAAAACAATGCTGCTTGCAGATCAAGTTGTGGCACATTCCTGACAATGGCCTTGCGATGCACCTCACCGACTGGCTCGTCGAGCTCGTCGGGCACAAGCGGCGTGTGTCTTACATCGAATGGCATCCAACTGCCGAGAATATCCTCTTCAGCGCCGGCTTCGATCACCTGGTAAGGCACCATGCAACGCGTGCTTTTCACTTTTTCATTGCGGTTGTTGTTGGCGAACTTCCCTGCTAGTTCTGCATTCGAATTGTCGGTTTGCAAGTATGTAATTAGTCGATGCGCTTGTGCACACATTATGTGTTTAAAGCGCACTGAAAACGAAAGCGTTCCGTATTAGCATTGTATACGCTAATTACATGCCGCAAACCAATCATTACTGTGTGCAAAACGACGCTATTTGTTGCTTGTTATCGAATACTGAGTGAAATTTTATTAATGAATGTTTTAGGTTATTGTTTGGGACATTGAGAAAGGAAACACGGTGAACATCATTGAATGCCATCCAGACGTCATTTATTGCATGGCGTTGAATCGCAATGGCAGTCTTTTGGCAACGACCTGCAAGGATAAGAAGTTGCGAATCATTGAACCAAGAAGTGGACTTGTTAAAGCTGTAAGTTTTAATTTTTGCGAATTCTTTTTCATGAAGTGATCACCAGATGGCGACACTTGTATTGATATTTCAAATAATCCATTATGGAAATTTGCAATTAATTTTGATGATTTTAGGAAGGAGTTTGTCATGCTGGCTCAAAGGCAAGCAAAGTAACATTTCTCGGGAACACCGGACGCTTGCTAACGACCGGATTTTCGCGACATTCCGACCGACAATATTCCATATGGGACCAGAACAATCTAACGCATGCATTAACAACAGATACGATCGACAGTTCATCTGGAATTGTATTTCCCTACTACGATCACGATACGAACATCGTGTATCTTGCTGGCAAAGGAGACGGAAATATTCGCTATTATGAAATCGTCGACGAAGCTCCATACATCTACTTTCTTAATCAATTCCTGTCGGGGAATCCGCAACGCGGTTTGGGCTTCATGCCCAAACGAGGTCTGCGCACAAATCAATGCGAGGTATTTCGCTTTTACAAGCTGCATGCGACGAAGGGCGTTTGCGAGCCGATCCATATGATTGTGCCGCGTAAAAGCGATCAATTCCATGAAGATTTGTATCCGGACACAGCGGCTGCTAAACCGGCACTTTCCGCACTTGAATGGATCAGCGGACGGGATGCAATGCCAGTTTTAATGTCGCTGAAAACTGGCGAAAATGTTGGCGTGCATAAACCACGCGTTTATAAACCATTGACGCCCACAGGCGATTTTTCGCCGCCACCACCATCGGTGCCACTCGCACTTGATAACAACAAGAAGAAGTTTGCGTTCCTCTCGATGGAAACAATTCCGGATTACCGACCAAAGGATATGATCAATGAGAAGAGCCACAAAACGACGACGAATCAAAGTACGAAGTTCCATCAACTCCAGCAGATGTTCGGCAACATTCATAACAATAAGGAGCATCTGAATGATGATTTGCCACTGATGAAGCAAATTAATACGCTTGGAGACAATATTAACACAGAAAGTGATGTAAGTATAATAATTTTGTGGTCCTTGCTGCTTTGGTTGCCTAGGATTGCAGCTATTCTTATTTCAACGTTTGATAATTAAATTTGCAAATTGTATTTCAGTTGAAACGCGCATATATGCGACAAAGCGAGGAGTTGCGCACACTGAAGAAGCAGCTGGCCAACAGCGAGATTCGCGTGAAAGAGCTCGAAGATCAAATTCGCCGGTTGCAGCAACATATGTGAGAATAGTCGAGTGCTTCCAATATTCGAAAAAGTTTTGAGGATGATACCCACAGCTTTAAAATTTCTAGCACTAGAAACCCTGAAAGTTTACTAAAGAGTTGTTTAAGTTGTTGACTAGACGTGTTAGGCTTTGTTACCAAAAAATGACGTTAATTGCGATTTCAATTAGATAATTTTAGTACATTATTTTCTTCATCTCGTTGGTGGTTTCGATTTACAATTGTTTAGCCCCACGATAACGACATTTTGATCTCTTTCTCTGCGTTATAAATACGGACAGGTAATGGGTAAATGTAGTTTTATGTGATGCGGACGTGAGAGCTTGTTTAGTGTTAGCAAATCTTACCAATTACCATTTTGTAAATGTGTGATAGGATTTTTTAGCAGTTGCTACATAAGATAGAGCTTTCACGCATATTGTTTTATACACATGTACGAATCGTAAGTTTAAAATGTATAAGCGATACATTTCCGTTAGTATTTATATAATAGTAATATGCATTATTGTTTATATTTAATAATATATATGAATTTTGATATTAAAATGAGCTTGAATCATAACTACTTAATTAGTTGTTATCGTTTTTGATAATTAAGTACTTTAAATTGGTTGTAATTGATATTTTTGGGAAATGCATTAATTTTAAACGGGGGAGTAATGTCATTACTCCCGCAACGGAAAATCCTGCAACATAACCTCAAATTTATTTTCGTCCCGTCTTGTGGTCCCTGAATTCCAGAGATTCCTCGTTGGATTCACGCCGAATGCACGAGGCAGAATGAACTGTGACATCATTTAGTGCAGCAGCCATGTCTCATTACATAAATATGTTCTTCAGCACGGAATTCACGTGTATTCCGCGCATTGCCGAGAAATATCTTGGCAAGTATTACAGCAATGCAGTGGGAAATGCACTTACCTGGGTGTTTGTCATGTGGCTAATCCTTCATTACATATTTGATGCTTACCTGAATGTAAGTAGCATCATACTTATACATGTGACAACAATTTCAATCATTATTTGCAGGTTCTATTGAAACAAATGCATTACAAACTTTATGTTCGTACAAGACTCCTGAATGCATTATGGTATTGTGGCTTCTATGGCACTGGACTACTTTACTGCCTTGGTACAGTTGTGCGAAATAACACCAGTGTCATTGACTATAGAAAGAACCTGGTGTTGGATGGTGGTGCTATACCTTTACATCTCTTAATGGGCTTGGGACTTATTGGTGCATTCTTTTTCCAATCCTTTGTCTGGACTGCAAACAGAGAGGGATTTGATAAGAATTGCCTCACATTCTTAACACTCTCATTTCTACCACTCACTACCTACTATAGCAGGTTTTCAATCCTACAAAAGGTTTATAATCCTGATTGATAACATAATTTTTGCAGGAGAACTGAGCTTTTAATCTCTTTGCTGGCTTTAATTAGTTTGATACACTTTATTTATAACACTCTAAGGTGTCTGACATGCACAATGGGTAAAGGGCAGGTGTACCTTAAGTGGATTTTCATTGCTTCAATGAGTCTATTGTAAATTTCATACAGGCTTCATTTTTGTAGTGATTAATTGCTTGTTTGTAGTGTCTTAATTCATGTCATCATAGTGCCAATCTTCTTTATTGTGCCTTTGATCTACAATCTGCGATTCGGCCTTAATATCCCTGTAATTATCTTATCAATTAATCTGGTTTTGTGGTGGATCTGTGAAGCATTATCAAATGTATGTATAATTTTTGTTCATATGTTTTGAGATTAATTTGTGTTTGTTACAGCCCCTTTATAAATACATTGAGCACTGGATCAAGCATTCAGATGTGAAGGATCCAAGGATTTGTCCCAGTAATCTTCTAGAATGTTGCTTGTTTCCGATTCGGGATGATTTCAGTTTCAATATGTGCCTGGTCAGATGGGAGATTAAACAACGCAAGGAGAAGTCGATTCGGCGCAGAAAACCCAAAGATCGCAACGTTTTCGTGCAAACTTTGAAATGTATGGTTGCAATTCGACGTAGATTGAAAGGAAGGCCCAAAACGGATCCTTCCGAATCAGATTCAGACAACGAGGAAGATAAAGAGGAGAGTGAAAGCTCCGAGGAGGAGGAAACTTCAGATGAGGAAGAGGACGATCCCGAAAAGCTTGAATACCAGGAGGAAACTGCAAGAGCTCTGCAGGAGGATCAACAAAGCAATTCAACAACCAGCACTGAGAAATCTCTTGAACAAAGTTTAGACAACAGCACAGACTCAACTCGAGAACCTTCTGTAGATACTACATTAGCCACCCAGGAGGACACTGAACGAGTGGAAGACAAGAAAAACGACTGAAAAGGCTCTCTATTAGTACAAATCGTATAAAACGTTTATGGCTAGTCTATTTTCAAAGGTAATAAGTACTTTTTTCTCATTGTTCTCTACTCTTAAGATGTTGTGAATGCTAGGCAACACCTTAATTTACACACCTTAATTTTTGGAAGCGTGTTTGCTTCTCTAGAGTACGAATTACGAGCAATCCTTACTTAAGATATTTACATGAGTACGTTTTGGCAGTTGATGAATTAAATCTCTTCCTCTACGTGTTGCGTATGAGCCCCATGAAGACCGATCCTATGCACAGTGCTCCCAGTAGCACGAATTCGGGATGTAGATGACCTGCAGGATTGCAGCCGTCGCCCGTGCAGGTGAAGATGCACGTCCGATACTCCTTCAGCTTGTCGCCCGGCTGGCGAACATAGTTGCAGTAGTTACCCAGATCCAGCGACGAGCAGAAGCGCTTCGCGCCGATGCCTCCTGAAAACGTCACCAGGACATCAGCACCTCGAAGATGAGGTCCAGGTATACGCGTGCACGTACAAGCATCATGCAAGCAGAGAGAGATATAGAAAGAGGAATGCCCCATTACCATCCAAGCTCGTCGACTTGACGCAGTATTGCGCCTCGAAGAGGTGGTCGCAGTTCTGCGGCTCCAGCCCGCCCATGTGAATCATGCCATCCGAGCAATCGAGCGTTTGCGCCGCCGAGCACTGGTAGCAATTAATCGCCAGCGCTGGTGTAAGTAAAGCAATTGTTAGCAACGTTAATGAGACGTAAGCGTTAATGAGATGCAATCGTTTTAGTCGCGGTGGATTAGTAGAGTTAGCACCGGAGGAAGCGAGCACCAGGTCCTTAATGAAGACTACCTTCGAAGCGGCCGATATGCTTGACGCAATACCGGGCGCCGTACACGTCGTCGCAGGACTGCGGCTCCAGGTCGGTGTCACTGGGTAACCATTCGTTGCATTGGAACGGATTTGAGGAGTTCGTCCCAGTGCATCGATAGCAATTGATGGCCCGAGCTAGTAATACATACAGTATTGCAAAATCAGTTCATCATGGGAAAACATTGGTTGCTATAGAGACGTTATCCTTTTCCCTACGTGAATTTCCGGATCTACATTTTGTGGGTATTTTCTTTTCCGTTTACGATTCGCTTACAATTCCTGATTAAATTTCCTTGCAGACGCAGCGCATCAAGTTGAGTCTATTCGCGTGCAACGTGCCGCAAATGGATGATATCTATCGATTAATACTCGGATCCACTTGTCGAATGTTTTGGCGACTTGCCAACAGCTTTTTTTGCGCGCCTGACGTTCGCATTTTTCGCGCTAGAGGTGATTATTGAATACCTTTCATGTTGAACCCAGAGAAAACAAGGATAACGCGCGGCTGAACGTGTTGAAGACACTCCGTGGATGTATCTATATTCGGGGAGAAATTGCAATTTGTTGGCGGACACGGTTGCATACGTGGCGCGCGAATATAAAGTGATATTGAATTATTCATCGAGTTTCGGGGCTTTTAGATGGGCCTCCCTTTCTGTCATCATCATCTCGCCAATCGGCGCGCTGTTTTTGGGGATGGCGCCCAAATTTGCATTTCAATTCGTTGCCGCTGCTGTTCTGTACACGTTGATCACGTGTACGAAAAAGTAATCATTTTACATTTGCAAGAAGTAATCTGGTTTTCCATATGTGATTACTTTTTTTGGCAGTTATATAGCAAATATTTACAGGATTTTTATTATCCTTGTATATGTTTGAGACGGAAACGTTGTAAAATTAAGTGAAAACTTTGTTTGATGAATGTAAAGGAGTACAAAATTCAATATTTTGGCTTTTAGAACAGAGATTTTTTGTTAAAGTTCTGAGAAATTTGAATTTCGAGTGCAAATATTCTTCAGAGAATCTTTGTATAAACTTTTACTGCACTTTAAGCAACTAATTAAGTAATATTCAAAGGAAAACAACAGAACAAAAACTTTCTCATTGTACTAACCACATGAAAGTGTTGTTTACATTGGTATAAACAATTATCAGCTGTAAACACCCACAAATATCCGTTGTTTATAGACTAGTTTTTATCAGAATCATGAAGGAATTTTGAATGCATTGTTGAGCAACTGTTGTTCTACCAACCGTTTGCAAAAGAAAGAAAACCAGGAACAGGTGCGTCCCAGGTATAATCACCCATTTACCTGGACAGAACTATACCAACCGTGGCCACAACGGAATACAAACAAAAACGGAGGCGCGGCGATGCAGCCACTGCCCACAATGCTACTTACACGATTCTATGCACATGAAAACGACGACGCACGCAAAAACCAATCTTCCATTGTGGAATTCCATGGTGCACCCAACGAAAACTATCCTTACACTTGCAAATTGATGTAGACCTTATTCTAATCACGCTATATTTCAGGTTTTGTTGCGTGTCGAGTCACCCAGCGCGCGATGTTGTTGTGCGGAGCGCGCGCCAGCCGAAATGACGAAGAAACGATGACGATGGGCCCGTCGACGATGGTAGGAATCGCACTCCCACCACACGCGTCGGCGACGACGCCGCGCGACTCCAACGTCAGCGCTTATTCATCGATGGTCGGCTAATCGTATGCATTCCGGAATCGATTAGTGGTAATCACTGTCGGGCGCCTAATTGTCCTCCTTCTCGTCGCGATGGAAGACCTGGAGGGCGTTGGGCGCAATGCGGAACAGCCGATACTGCTCGGCGCGGTCGTCGTCGATCTCCTGCAGCAGCACCGGCTGATTCAGCAGGCAATTATGGCCGCAATCGCCGCGCAAACGATAGGTGAACATGTTACGCACGGTTTTGTTGCGTCGCTGTTTGCGTACCTCTTCACTAGGTGGGCCCCAGGTGGGTTTCGGTTGGAAGTACCCTTTGAATTTCTAAAAGACATGAATTAACATCATTTTATGACGCTTTTTAAGACCTGGTGCAGTACGTTCTTCTTCTGAGGAAGAGTGATGACGCCATAGGCGAGTGGGGTCACGCAGACTATGTAGATGATGTGGTAGACCTGGTGCACGTGCTTGAAGAGCTGGTTGAAGGTCCATAACTGCGTTATGAAGACCAACGAGATGCCCTGGAATGATTTTTTTGTTTGTTTATAACATTTAGATTAAGGTTTGAGATACTGACCAGGGTAACCAGAAAATGGATCTTGAGATTGGTTATATGCGCGTAGCAGGATCCGTAATGGAAGAGATGATCGCCATTGATCCTTTCCAAACTGTAGATCCCAATGCAAAGCGTCGTTACAGCAAGGAATGTGACGATGAGGCAATATTGCGTTTTGTAATTGATGAAGAACAACAAGAAGTGAACTCCTTGTATGCAGAAAGGAATGGTCAGACACATTGAGAGGCAGCAACCCAGGGCAAAAATTATGTGACGATAACGGTAAAAGTATTGCTTCCTTTCCGCAATTGCAAATGTAAGAGTATCGATTGAAATTACAATGTACATGATTCCAAATCCGAATATCAAAAGGAAGTATACAATGTACAGTAGATGACTTGCAGTGCTAAAAAGATGCATCCTAATCGAATTTGGAATCATAACAAATAAAAAATGAGCCCCTAAAAAATAATTTAAAAAGTTAGGTTAAGTTACGTTGGTTATTAATTAGTACCGAAAAATTGCAGGCATTCATCATGCTCCATTCGTGTAAACCTGCTGAAATCACCAGCAACGTACGGAATCCAAAACACCAAGAAGAATGATACCAGTATTTTGGCTGCAGCGATGATCCAAATTTTGCTGAGCATGGACTGCTTCTTCAGAAGGTATCCTAAAGTAACCCAGTGACTTGGAAGATATTCACCAGCAGCTAAACAATAAATCTGCAGGTATGCATTCAAATTTGTGTAACCACGATTCCGAGCTTGTATAATCACTCCCACAGGTTGAATATCCGCGATTGCCATCGTCAGGATGAACAGGAAGGCGAAGATGCCAAGGACAATGGGTACGACCGTCATTGGAAAGATTTTATAGCGTTTAAACGCGAATATCTTGCACACAACAGCCAGGACGTAGATAAAAAGGACCACCTTTCGACGATGGATATCTGGTATCCACTCACTAATGATATCCATGTCCTGGTACTCTCCCATGAAGGCAGCTGAATGTCCATAGCCTACAGCTATACCAGGTTGGAAACTGTATCTTGTGGAGTTGCACAATGTGGGTTCACTCTTCTGGCCTCGTTCCACATCGCCAAAATACTCCAAGAAGTGTATGAACCCACTGGAAAGGATGAGGGAGGTCTCAATGACCTTGAGGGCTTCGAAGAGGATCAGGCAATAAGTGAGCCCTTCGAAGACGGGCATCATGTCCCAAATATTTAGCATGGAGCGTTCAGCAAATGCTCCGAGGAAGGTGTACAGAAAAGCCAAGCCAGGACAAATGGTGGCGTTAACTACCGAGTAGATGATCCAAACCAGGACTGTAATTTGGACGAGGATGTAATTTCAAGGTGGGTTTTTGTTATAATGCACTTACATCCACCATAGGCTAAAGTTAAATCGATGTAGTTACAGAAAAATCGTAGATTTATATGCAGGGTGATTAGCATGAAGATGCAATCTCTGGAAGTTATCTGAGGAGGAGTATAAGATTCCTTGGCTGAGCCCTGAAAGAGGATTCAGGTCATTGTCATGGTTGGATTTGATTGGGAGCAGAGGAAGCTAACAAATATGAAGAGACGGATCTTCCGGATGAGGATCTTGTAACGTTTCTGGTGTTTGCCCATTTCGGCGTAGCTTCCTGTTTCTGAGACATCATCTGTGGGATGGTCACCTCGAGCACGAGGACTCAGGTCCGTAAACATTCGTATGAACTTCATCTTGAACCAGTTCTTCAACACAAATGATTCTAAAATTGAAGTATCAATATGACAATTTTGTTTATTTACATTCAATTGTTTTCATTTTGTTTCTTACTGAAATTATTCTTTCAGAATTGGAAGTCCATGATTTCTGAACTTCAACGACGTTTCCTGGGTTTACATCTACACTCAGAACGAATCTTATATTTTCTTCTGGGTCGTCTTTCCCTGGAGATCTCTTGATCTTCTGAAGTCGATAAATCACCCTTTTCTGAACTCTCCCATTCACTCTCCCTTTCAATTCCTTGACCCTCTTCTTCTTCTTCCAAATCTTCTCCACCATTTTCTTCATTTTCACCTCCAACTTCCTGATCTTCATTCTCAGATTTGAAAGATCCTGTAACTTCACTTTCACTCTTCTCCTTAACAGTTTCAAGTGACACCAGGGAAGAGTAATCCGTACTAGAGCAGCCTGGACAATACCCAAAACGGATCTTCCCTCGAAGACTATACATAACATCATCCAGAAGGACCTTTCGTAGACGCTCTTCACGTCCAAGTTCCGCAAGTAGTTGTGGATGATTCAACATGCATTTATGATGACAATGATGCCTCGTTCGGTAGATAAACATCTGCCTCAAGTTTCTACGACGTCGTGCACAACGGTCCTCTTTTCGTGGTCGCCCCCAGGAGCTTAGAGGTCGGAACAACATCCCATGATGGTACTATAAGACACTAATAATTGAAATTCTATCTAATCACAGAAATTTACACACCTTAGCCATGAAACAACTGTAGAGCAATCCTAGACCCAAGGTTGAGAAGATACAGAATGAGGGAACGTAGTAGAAGAAATGCAAAATGGCTCCCACGATGAAGGAATCAACGAAGAAGGTGTCTATGAAGTAGTATGCAAATAATGCGACGCAGATCATGAACAGGACCTTCATACTGCCCACATGGGGGTAGTCCCGATTGGTGTGGAATTGATGGTCCGCACGAATTCGTTCCAGACCATAAACAGCAAGACCCATCATCGCTAGGAAGAAAAGGATCAACGTCGTATTGTAGTGACTACGATGGTACACGTAGAAGAGGTCATAGTGTAGGGTGTAACTGCTCAGAAGAAGAGCGAAACCACAGAGGGTAAGACATAGAAGGATGGTAAGAGGGTTCTGAAGGCGTCGTAACCAAAAATGTACGTTTCCCACAGCAATCATTAGCATCATTATGTTGACTATCATATAGCAGATACCATTCCAACAAATCAGAAGGGTGTAGATGATGATAATGATAGAGGACCAACTGGTGAACACCATGCGGATGATATATGGGACGACAATGAAGAGGAAATGGATACCTGAAAGGTCAAATGGGTCAATCCTTTCAAGGTCATAACCTGGAAATTGTGGGTGATTACCAAAAGTGTAGGCACATCTAAAATCAACTTTGAGGATATAACGACTCAGATAGAGTACCCCGGTTGTGATGAAGCTGAAGAACATCACGTGGATGATGATAAGGATCCCAGAAAGTCCATAAATGAGAGGGGAGTCCAAAGGGTCAGGATTTAAGTAGCCCATTGTGATCCAATGAGCTGGTAAGTATTCTGTGATGGCAAACATGAAAACTTTCAAGTACACCTGAAATATAACACATAATAATTTTAATTTTTGCAGAGAAAAGAGAAGAGGACTTACAGCTACACTCAGATGGGTGTTTTCAGCCCCAAGGATCTGTCTTTCTGGGAGCAACTCAGTAACGCAGCAAAGCACACAAAAGAGGAGGATTGTCAAAACGGGAACTATCCTGATGATAATTATACGAAACGCTCTGGAACTCACGGTGCAAGTCAACAGGACAACACCCCATACAATAGCTACATCTTTCATCCCATCGAAGGACCATTTATATTCAAAAACGGTATTCGTATCTCTATTGTATCCCATCTCGTTGAATTTCTCCGAGGTCCCATAGGGAAATCCATAACCCGGTTTGAAAATGTACGTATCCTCGTCGACAATATCACAGGCTAATGTCACTGTTTCAGTCGCATTCGTCCCATTGGGATACATCATCTCTTCACGGAAGTACTCCCCGAAAAGGGTACCAACACCACTAGCTACGATGAGGCTAGTCTCCAGAATCTTGCAGCACTCCAGAAGGAAGACCGCCCATGCAAGACCCTGCAATATTGGGACCGTCATCCACATGGTCAGAAAGCATCGGTCACTGTAGCGTCCAAAAAACATGTAGGAAAACGCGATGAAGGGACAGACCAGAAAATGGCTACCGATGTAAATGAAGAGGACCACGACTGAAAGATAAGTTCTAAAAGTTCTGAATTATATCTTTTATAACTTACATGGATTCCATTCCAGATTGAGTTCGATGAAGTGCGACAACGCGCGAATATTGAAGTTTAAATTTATCATAATGAAGAAGCAATCTGAAGGCGTCAAAGGAGGTTTTTTATAAACATAACTTGGCGAGCTCTACAACTATTCAAAATGCATCACTCAAAGGTAATGAATAATATTGCAAAATCATACAATTAAGTAAAATTTCAAATTTTTCAGAAATCGTTTACATCGTTGTCTATGCTTTTGCTTGGAAATCTTCTGTGGTGAAATTTGAGGAGTTTCAACTACAGATGCTACGCTTTTATCCCGTTTCTTGAACTTCCGGATCTTTTCTCGTAGTTCTTCGATGTCGAAACGTTCCAGTTGCTGTTTTTCGATATCCATCTTGATATTCGAAAATATCTTATTGGATTAATGTGACGTTTGTTTCGCTATTTTGGAGTTTGGAAGATTTCTAATAGGTTTAATATGACGTTTGATTTGTAAGTATTCATGTCATCAAATAATTGTTTCCTGGTTTAATTGTAGAATCATTTCAGGGAAATGAATCTATGCTATCATTGTTACGATTGCGTCAGCAGAAATTTTGATAACACGCGTAAACCGACGCGTTTAATTATGCAAATGAAAGGTAGTAGCGAATAGAGATCGAATATCCGAAGAGTTTACGCACGGTTATGCTAGAGATAAGCATGACATGCGCATTGCACTCAGTTGGAGGTCTAGGGCGATGCGAATTGCACCACTTGCACCAGTGCGAATTAAGTATGCAACGAGTGATGTGTTTCCGCTGAGTAGAATTCTTGCGTTGTGTCATAGAAAGTTTGTTCTGCAAGTTGCTTCGCTCCGTCGACTGAAACAATTGGATTCTTCGAGATATATTTGATTCAACGTCATCATTTTCTTCTCTTAAGGTTGGTACCAATATTTTCTCAGTATTTTCAAAGAAATTAATGTTTTTATGACCAAATTTTTGATTTTAAAATACTCGTTTGCTCTTTAAAAATTATACATTATCATTAATTAGGCTTTTTTAACTTCCAGCATCTTCCAGGTCTAATTCCAAATGTAGTTAATGACTAATCAGCATGACAAGCAACAACACTCGCAGCAGCGACGGAATTTCAACCGATCTTATCTTTCTGCTATCAATCTCAGTCGGCATTTGGAGTTTTGCGGTCCGAAAACTTCGCTTTCTTTGCAATAACTACGGACAGGTAAATACAATGAACCGCAGGTTAGTGTTTATAACGATTTATCATTGATTTTTTTGTTGAAATTGTACCATTTGCAATATTATTTGAATCTGCTTTTACATCTTGTCATATATGTTGGTTTTTAAGGTGGCTATCACCTCAAAAACTATTTCCCCATGTTCGATTCGAGTTATTGTGGTAGCGTTTCATCATAACATCATCATCTGCACCACAACTGAAGCCGTGGAGACCATCGCAGATAAGACAACGTTGGAGGAGTCGTGCCAGCAAGATTGCAGTCGTCATGCCGTCCTCGTTTCTGCGTCTACAAGCATCCATCGTTGGATTCAACGCCGCAAACGCTGCCGCAGTAATTCGAATCGCCCCCCTGCCCCCCCAAATTGTTTACTATTTTGTTGCTTTAACTCAACGACATTGCAACCATCGCATTGATGTCCTTCAACGTCGATATACGATCAACTTTGCGTCGAAATACATTGTTTGCTGTCTTGAATTTTATGGTTTCTACCTGTTGTGACATGATAGATATTTTACATTCGCAATATTCTTGGTGAAATTGTTTATATTTGATGTTTTTGTGGTATCTTTGCTGGTTTTACTGGCAATTTTGGAAATGTTATTATTCTCAAACGTTTGAATGAAATATTCAGTTGCATAAAAGTACTATTTAAGATTTACGAGTTAATTTGGCTTATCAGAAATTATTTTAAATATGTAGCTTTGTGGGATTATAGATAAGAAAATTATCATCCGAGAAAATTACGTAATTCGCGTTAGAATATTAAATTTTATCCAGATTAAGCGGTAATTACATCTTAATTATCTTCAAAAATGTATGATTCGTTAATGAATTAAGAAATCTCATTGAATTTACATGTAATTACATTCCTAATTCACCTATTGAACATATTATTCGAAATTTCAATCGTTTTTTGAGAAAGTGTGTTCCTGAATGAAAGGATAACGTAAACACTTGATTTTAATAGAACATGTTTTAATCAATATTTTCCAAAAAGCAGAAAACCATGAAAACATGATTTTTGCTCGAAAACGTTTTGTTTCTTCACTTTAAATACAAATATTAAATAGTTTAGTGATTCCTTCTCGTGTTATATGATGTGTTTTGTATTTCTCTCGTCGAGAGGTGTACTTAAAAGCTAATGAGTATATAAAAAGAAAGACTTACATAGTAACAATTAATCAATTAGCACATCTAGATCTAAATTAATATATATACGGCTTTGTGTTTAAATAATAACAATAATTTATGAGAATTATCCGTGTACGAGCGCGTGAATCAAAAATAATTTCACATTTCAATACGATTGATTCACAACCCCGAATTACAGTTCAGTTAGCGACTAAATGTGATTGCATTCGCATCGTTAGAACGACGATTATGTACAAAGGCACAGTGATAATTACCTAAATAGTTACAACTATTAATTTCACCAATGCGCATCATTCGGCCGATTCGACCGCGAACGATTGACGCTAACACGTTACATTATTTGTACTATGAATAAAAAACAAAACAATAATAGAAGAAAAATGAAAACGATTGAAAACGTTTGCTCGAACTATTTCAATGGTAGTCTTATTAAACTAAAAGCTGCATTACTTTCATTGTTTGGCTGCTGGCGATGATCTCTGACGATCAACGATATCAAATTCGTAGTTGCTTGTTTGCGCCCTTCGCGTTCGTGTGTGGTTGCGTAGAATTAAAAATCAACATGTGACGAGGTCTGATTAATTAAGAGAGAAAGGGCGCTATCGTTAAAATTGTTTACCGACACGTTGAAATAGACACAATAATAAATACATTGAATTTATACACGATCAATTATTGCTGTGTGGCGCGAATAATTGATCGATTACACTATTTATATACAAATCGAAACGAATATGCACGACGAGTGCGCGAACAACGCATGGCAAATACGAAAAATCGAAAAACGCGTGCTGTACAATTGTGATGTGTTTTGCGTTTCTCATTTTCGCGTTGCGTTGCGCGTCACACGCATTCGATTGGCCGCAACCAATCACCGCGTTTGGAATCGTCCGTGTACTCATAGAGCATCCGGACGTAGATCGTTTTTAGTACGTTACAATTAGAGAGCATTCATTAGAGACGTTCATCCTCGAGGCGCGAAATGCTGTGATGATGATGTCGTCAAGGAAGCGTGCGGCATTTATCGATGACGCATTGCACCGCGTCGATGATGCTTTCGAATACTGGTACTTGCTTGCTTTTCGCGTAGTCGTGCAGATAAACCCGGCCGCGGTTGTAATCCTTAATGGCCTGCTTCGTTAGCTGCAACAAATCAAAAAGTTAGGCATATTTTCAATCGGAATGCAATCTTATACGTACAATTTCCCCGTAGATCTCGACACTTTCGCTGGGTAGATGCTCGATGCAAAGAACGACCTCGCGTTCGAGCCCGATATAATGCGCGGCTAGAATCATACTCGTCAACGAGCGCGCATCATTCGTGATGTGGAAAAGTAACACGCGACTGTTATCCATTAACTTCTTCCATAGCAGGACGGCATTTTCATGGGCGACTCCTGGAGTCGTCACGTTGAGCATATTTGGCTCGCAATACGTGACATTCGCCGCTTCCAGCAGCGGCGCGACCTGCGTGCGCCAGGTCTGAGACGCGCGCGAACCTCCGAGAAAGACATCGCAAGTTTTATCACAATCTTTCGTTGGATTCGTGGGCGTCCTCTTCGACGGCCGGTTGAGCTCGTTGTGATGCGCCACGTTCGACGATGACTGCTTCTTAAACCAATCTGTAATGAAAATAATTGATGATATAGCAACTGACGGTTGAAATTTCGAATGTTAGTTAGAATGAAGTTGGTGCGTTAGCAATTCGTGTTAAGGAAAGCTGTACCTATGCAGTATGAGAGAGAATTTGTTAGTCCTCTATGCAACGCCGTGACAATCCGCGTGTAAATGCTATGAGTATTACCATCGGTCGTCGTGAACGCATCGCAGCCGACGACGTCGTCGTCGACGCTGAATTCGGCGACCAGCACGCAGAACTGATCGAATGAGATTCTCGTGGCGGATGCGTCGCGCTGATTAATGCACAGGTACTCGCACAGCGATCGTACGTCTATCGTTTTGTTTGTCAGTCGTTGATAGGCCTCTACGACGCTCTTTAAGCTGATCCCGCCGGAGCGATGCGCATCGAACGAGTCAAATACTTCGCGTAATTTCCTATTGGATGGCAAATGCGTACATTAGTATCAAGTTTCAGCTCGCCCGATATTGATGCGTGCTTCTCAGCTTGCACTTGCCTTAACTTATGAGTAACTTGTTCGTCGGCAGTCATACCGTTCGAGCTGCCGTTTCGTAAAATATTCGCGGTGCATTGCAGCGCCGACGTTAAATTGGTGTGGACTTTAACGCCCTGGCTCTTAACTAACGCTAACAATGTAGTTTGCCCATGCATCAGGTCAAAATACTCACTAAAACAAACAATGCAGATTAGTAATCACCCTTGAGCACCTGAATGTCTTTTTGTACCTTTGTGTGATTGGTTCATCCATGATCATTTGGCCTTCCTTGTATGGATATGCAACTAAGACCACACACCTTCCTGATGCCACTAGATAGGCAGCTTCAATCATGCCTGCTGTACTCCTTGTCTGGCTGTCGACCACATAGAGCAGCAGGCAAGCAGTCTGCTTGGCATTGTGCTCTTGTGCGACCAGCTCAGGCACCCAGCTAGACACTTGCTACAAGTTTGAACACATTTAGTATGATTGCATTTACCTCCTGAGCAAGTTTTCTCAGTTGTTTGCCACTAACTGGATTATAGTAGGTAATTCCATGTCTTTGCAGCTCTGGTATTGCAGTGTCTGTCCTCCATGTTGTTGGATTGCATGATCCACCCAAGAATACTTCATAATTGTCAGGGCACTCTACAAATAACAACAATTAGTTGCTGCTTAAGTCACTTAAGTCAATTCTAAGCTTGTAATGCAACACTTACTGTTTTCCTTTTGTTGCTGTTGGTCTTGCAGATGATGCTTCTGTATCAGATCTCTGGATTTGGACTTTTGCATATCACGAAAGGCTCTTGCAATGAAGCACACCTCCCCAATTGTTAGATACTGGGTGCCGGCATTATACCTGCCCACGTGCTTGCTCTGCCTTGCACACTGAATCATCTTGTCCACTATAAAACAAAACCAATCAATAATTATTGATGTTATGATTCATTGCGCACACTTAGATGAATGAACAACTTAGACATATTACCATAATAATCTCATTGGAATCGACTTCTATTTCACTCGTTAACTATGATAAGCTCACATAATTTAATTAAAGTGATGTATTTATGTGATGTATGAAGAAATAAACCCTTGATCTTAGAGAATCGAGGTTATTCTTGCAGGGTGATATTTACATGACTGTCATGTGTGTTGCCTATACATTGACAACAAGATTGATTGCAAATTTTAATTAAATACGCACCTTCAGCTTTCGAAACGTAGAATTTCATATCATTGAACAAATCCTGAAGACATTTGCTTGGTATCTTCTTCTGCACATGCCCGAAACGCCCAACGATAGCATCGTGCACATCCCTGCAACAAAATACCAAGTTAAGTCAACTTAAGTCACATTGTCATCAACAATTAATAACGGACCGTTTGGCACTGTTAAATATTATCGATACGTGCGGGAAGGTGAAGAAGGTTGCTTCTAGCAAATACATGATGATGAAGGGCGGGACTTTGGAAACGTTTCGCTTTGCTTGGAGTACATTGAGTCGAACACTGCGCGAACGGTGTGTATTTGCTAAATATCCTCCGGCCTCAAACGTATTGAACTGATAAGATAACACCAGTCACATTCGTGCGACATAATAATGCATTGTATGCTAAGTTGTTTCACCTTGTGCCGCCGTAAATTATGCAGAAGTCCACCGACAACAGTAGAGCAGTCAAATGATGACTTAAGTGCATTGCGCGCTTCTGACTTTGAGCCAAAACTTGCTGAAACCTGATCTAAGACAGCAATGGTTTATTGATTACTTATTGACCTCTTTATCAATCATTGCAGAGCGTCAATGTCGGTTATATCAGCGCTATTTCGATTCTAATTAATATTAATGCGTCAAATCAATATTGAATGTTTTTTGTTTGTTTGTTTGTTTTTTTGACGTCTCGAATTTTGCACGTCCATGAAAAGTTATCTCAAGTTATCATCATTATTGAATTGGAAAATTAATTTCGAAGTTTGACCGCAATTGCATACAAAATGCAATTAGAAAACGCATTCTCAGACGTTTTATTTTTAGTCCACTTGTTTCTACTTCAAGATATCTTAATTTTTCGAAAATTGCCCAGTAGAACAAACGTCTCGCATGAATCTAGGCTTCTAGGATAATCCCATTCAGTTTAATATGTCAAAATTACAATTTGGGCCATTTGAATCGTTGAGATAATCTTCAGAATCGTCTTAAATTGGGACAACAAGAATATCTACCGCATTCTTTGGCGTCTAGCCAGACTTGTAATTTATGTCCACATTGAGATTTCATTGATTGAATGACCAAACAGCTGTTTTCTGCAAATCCAACATCACATTCTTCGAAATTATTGTTTTTACTGCCTCGGACTCTTCAAGGTGGTATTTTCTTATCCTGAAAACACGACTGCAAAATGCATTCTTTATTGGGTTGAGCTCTCAGGTCAGCAAAACGCGAATCAAGCATCAACAAAGCCCGCTTGGTTAAATTTAGTCGTGATTCAAGCGCTTCACGGATGCAAACGTGAATTCATCATACAGGATGTCCCCAAAAATCACTTCAAACCTTCAAAACACATCACTCTACTCATACAACTAACTTTCCAAAACTTTTCCCAACTTTTTTGACCATTATTTGAAAATGTGAAAATTTGGTTGCCTATACCCGAAATTTTTTTTTCTGGGAAATTTAAAATTTTTTGAAGATAATTACATTCTGATTGGTTTGTGTGTGATTATTGGTGCCGGCAATGATTGTGAGTATTTCGCACCTCGGACTATGACCTTTCGGAGACAAAAGAGCGCATCATCGCCGCGTTTCGCACATTCCGTTTTTCGAAGTTCGCATTTTATTTACGGCCGGCGTTAATTCTCGTCGATGACCACAACAAGCGAACGAGCTGCTGCCCGAGGCGGAAAACACGCAGGTCGAGTTTGTACCACTGTTTGGCAGCCGCAAAAAAGCGCAAATAAAGTTAAATAAAGAAAGAGCAAAGAAATGCGCTGCCTTCTACGACGATGAGGTCATCTTCAGAATGATGTAAAGCATCGTCAGGGAATGAAAGAGATGTGAGAGTCTCTTGAGATTGTCGCAGATGAAATTGCAAAAAAATTGCGAGTTGCAGAATTGTTGTTGACGCCCATGAGGATTTTTAGATTTGCAAATTCGTATGCTAATTGTTATTGAGAAGGTTGGGAGGCTTTCATGGGTGAAATTAAATGTAGAAAATATAGAGAAAGCAATTTTGAATTCATAAATGATTTTAAATTTCAAATTCTATGTGAGAAAATTTTAAATTTAATTTTTTAAACAACTCTAATTTTGTGTTTTTACTACATTTTGGATGTATTAGTTTATTTTGCTGAGAAATGATTGAAATTAAAATTGAATTTTGAATATTCAAAGTTTTCAGAACTTTTTTTAGTTGATTATCTATGGATTTTGATATGAAAATAGAATTTTTATCAATTATTTGCATTACTAATTACTTTACTGTTTTTTAGATTGGATAACATTTTTTAAACAATATAAAGAGAGAAATTATGAAATTATAATTCAAAAATAGTTTAGGCAACTTATCATACACAAGATCATCTTGTACATTATGTTGCCTATATACAAATCATCAAACAATTTTGAAAAATTATTTTGAAATTCACCTTGTGTAAAATAAATATATTGATGATGTCATTTTGAACAGAATGATAACATGATTTCAATTTGCAAATATTTGCAAGTCTAAAAATTCATTCAAGGCAATAAACTTGATAAAAATACATAACAAAATTAGTTTCTCATTACTTAATCCATTCTCTAATTAATTTGCAATGATTTTATGCAAAAATATATCCGACTGCTAATTTAAAGTTGAAGAGAAAAATTAGAATATCAAAAAATTAATAATTAAAATTTGAAATTTAAAAATCATTACAAAAATTGAATTTCAAAATGACATCATCACACGTGGTAATTAAATGATGTAAAATTAATCACGATATTAATCACTCATGATGACAATCTCAGAAATAATTGAATAATCAATTTTGCAGAAAATAAAAATCGTCGAGTTTCAAACCGGAACTTACCACAAAGTTTCAATCAAGACCATTTCAATGTTAATTATGCGTTCACTATAAGTATACACACTCATACTAGGTAATTAGCATGCACACTATGCACTAATTAGCACTTTAGTGTAGATTGAAGGATGTCACTTTCGAATCGCAAAATTTTTCTCAATGAAGCACTGTCATTAATGAATGCGGTTGATGACTGAATCGCTCCAGAAAGCGTCAATCAACTTTTATATACCTTCATTTTCTGTGATACGTGCTTGTAACTAAATATCTCTGCGCGAGTATAAGCAAGAACATGCACGTTGCTCGTACAAACGCGTCATTCATGGTTGCATATCTTTGTTGTTGATAAACTATTGCAAAGAGAGAAAGAGAGTGAGAAAAATGGGTTTCTTTAGTTTATAAGATGATATAAATAATGAATTCATTCCTTGGGATTCTTCTTTCATTGTTTTTACGTTGGTGTATACAAAATTCAATTATTTTATGAACAGAAATTTTCTATAAATTAATTAGAAAATTATTCATTTGAAATTAAATTTGCGAAATTTGGACGAGAAAATTAAAAAAAATGGAAATTATAGTTTTGAATTTTCAAAATCATTTGCATAAAAATTTTTGCATAAAAATTAGAATACAAATAAAATTTAAGTTTATACTCGAAAATGAAAATTTCAAAAATGACTGGAAAATTGTATACAGTCTATAATTATGTACTCTTTAGACACTTCCTGTTGTTTTTCAAATACGTCTCGACTAAAATGTCACTCTGCAACCGAACACCTCGTACAACAATTCGACGCTGTTATCACTTATCACAGAAATTCCTCACGGATATTAATTGCTCACGACAAGCGAATCTGTGTTCTTCGTCGACTTGAGACAGATCATGGACAATTTCCGACGACGTACGTTCCATCACGTCCCATCTTAACAACAAACACGCTTCTTATCGCGAATGAGTTGTTCAAAATTAGCGCGTAATTGAAGACACTCTTGATGACGAAGAACAATTCCGTGTTGTTCGCCTCTTATCAATGGATTAGCTGTAAGAGGTAACTTGGGCCCTGTGGGAACGCCACTCATGCAAATAATGTTTGCAAAAGTTTGCAAATTGTCTCTTTTTATTCATGACTAATGAGAGAAAAATGAGAAAAACAAAGTTTCCTATCATTTTTATCATTTTTACATTTGAACTACTTGTGTTTACACATTCAAATTGTAGATGGCGCTAGACGATTCAAAATTATTGAATTTATTTAGTTTTTTTTTGAATACTCGTTTCTAAATTAAATGTAAAACGTGTGTTTACGTTTTCACATCAGAAATGACATCGTGCATGATTTAATGTATTGTTTACTTAAAACTGGCGGGGCACGTGTTGCAAAAATATCAACAAATTGTTGATGTGCACTTAAGTCTATGTAGTTTAGTCTACATAGCATGTAGTTTGCAAATAAATAGCGAGTGCATTTACACCTACTCTTTTATTTGATGTTTGATTTACGATGGGGATTCGTTCCAAAAAAGTTTATCTTAATCAAATGTTTATCTAGTAGTTATCTGATTATATCCAGTAAATAAACTTATTTGAACTTAATTTTTCCACTTCATGTTTTTTTCTGGATTTATTATAGTAATTTAAAGTCACTTTAAGTTTGGAAAATCAGATATGAGTTGGTTAGTACGAGGTAACGTGTCATAATAGCAATAAACAAATAGACATTATTACAACAAGCAACAACTAGTTATCGTTACGTAATAATTTTAATGGCACGTTGCACTCGATGATATTTTATGCAGCTAATGCCCAGACAAATGATAGAAAGTTTATTGTTTTTGTTACAACAAAATATTTAGCAAAATATTTAGTTATTGTATTTAAAGTTAATCTGGAAATTTGTTCGAGAAAAAAACGTTCGTGGGTGACTTGGGGTTATAAACAAATATCGTGTGTTCATGCTACGTGACATGAACAATATTGTTATTGATAATAATAATAATGTTTTGGAAGATTGAACAATTTAAATTGGTTGTTTTGTTGTTTAAGTACAAAAACTGATTTTTTCAATTTTATTTTTTTTGTCATAATATGAAATACAACTTTAAATTGACTGATTAATTGTAAAATATAGAATTTGATAAATATTTTATATATTTTTTTTCATAAATTTATTAAATTTTCGATGTTTTTCGTTGTTAATTATTTATTTATAATTAACAATTTTTATTTAACGTTGGAAATCGCCAAAATGTCTGGGAATCCACCAAAAATAAATTTCAAAGTGCAATATTTATCAATAATTAATTTTTCCAGGTAGTAGATAATTGATTAAGATTTTTATTGACAGTTCAATTGGTGTTATCTCACGTGTACGAATTAAAGTCTGACAAATTGAACAAAACACCTTCAGATAAATTTAGGTTGTTTATACAGCGAGATTTACGAAAAATTCTTGCGAGATAATATCAAACAAGATCTATTAAAAGATATATAATCAGGAGATGTCTTAATTTTAAGCAGCTGTGGGCAAAGTTTTTGCACAATTAATTACAAAGGCATACAATCCAATTTGCAAGTAAATAATGACATACAAATAAAAAATTTGCGATGATAATTTCGGATGGGTGTAAATTGACGTCAAAGTACTTAAATGATGCCAAAATTTGGGATCAGTTCATCAATTAAGTGCATGGTGTGCGTGCTAATTAGCAGATGTCATTTTCTAAATTTAGTTTCTTTGTTTTAAATTTTATCAAATAAATTACATTTAAAAAATCAATCAAATGGATCAAATTCTTATTTATTACTAATTGCACTCAAAAAATATTTCATTCTTTCATTTAACTTGTTATCTCTTTAGATAATCTCTCTTAATTACTCTGCAAAAATCATGTTGTGCAAATTTTCATTTAGACCAAAAGTGCACTTATAAATTAGCAACTTTTGAATTGAGTTTGTAGCATGTATAATGGTTATATCTACTTCATACTCTCTCCTCGAATCAATGTTCAACTATTGAGAACACTGCTGTGTTCATTTGCCAATCAGTCGATCGATTCGGTCGACTCGATTGGAAATGACATCATCGATATTTGCAATTTTCGATAGCGAAACACTTGCCATACAACAACCGATATAATAAAACGTTGTGCGGTTTATTGTCGAGGTGAAACATGAATGCACATGAGTTGCCATATTTTGCATATTTTCAATTCGCAATGGGCGAAAATTATTTGCAATTTTTTTGCATAAAAACTTCCATATATTGCAATTTTTATGAAAATCTATATTTTTTTCCTTTATGTTAATATAACAGTCAATTACACTATTTTATAGATTATTTATCAATTACATTCTTAGATATTAAAATTCTGCTTTAAAACATTTTTCAGAATCAAAATTTTTTATTTAAAAAAAATAAAATTTTAAATCCCTAATCTAAATTTAATTTTTGCTTGTAATTTATTGAAATATACATTTCCATCTTATTTATATTCTTGTAGTAAATATAGGAAAATCTCTAAAATATACAGGGTGATCCAATACAAAATTTTCAATTCTAAGAAAATTAATTAAAATTTTCTTTAAATTTAATTTTTTCATTTTTTTTCATTAACATATACAAGATGTTATCATGAAAACATGATGCCTTCAATATCTTTCCTATCATTTGATATTTCTAAATTTCAAACTTTGAAATGTTGATTTTTGATCCTAAAGAAAAAAAAAAACAATTTATTTTTAAACTGTTTAATACGGATGTGACTTGCAACAATAAAATATCGGTGGCCTTACGAAGGATATGAGCAAGGTTGTCACGCAGAAATAGTAAAAAAAGAACGCACGTTTTAGTATGAGTATCAAGTAATAGTCTATAGTTTTAGATCCGCAATTAAAACAATAACAAACACTTTCCGGACTTTCGATCGAAGCATTGCAACGCAGAACCTTGCAAATAAGTATATTTCCTCATTGATATTTATATCCTTTCGGTGATAATTTTATGGCATAGGACGAACGAGAGCAAGAGTGCACGTGATTAAACAATTAGTTTAGCAACCGTGTGCCATAATTGGCGATTGCAACAATGGGAGTGATTTGCGTCAATAAGACATGTGATGCTAATTATTTGCGTTTTCAATTCGCATTTTAATGATATAATGAGTTAACTGTCCAGGTTTTGTGATTTTTATAGAATTTTATTTGCACAAAATTTGCAAATATTTTTGTTTGATTTTTTATGCGCAAAAATAGTTTGGCTAAATCTACAGGGTAATTTTTTACTGGAAGGTCGTTAAATTATTTTTAAAATGGTGCATTTACATGATAAATTTGATGAAGGGAAATTTAAGTTTTGAATTTTTGAAATAAATCAAATTATTATTTTCGACGATAATTTTCTATCATCTAAAATTCCCTTTAAATTGATATTTAATATCAATATATTATCTGCAAGGAAATGATATTTTTTTGTTGGTTAAACATAGATGTTGTTTTAGGTACCTACTTGAAAGATTTTTTTAGATAAGTCAGTGAAAAATCAAAGGAAATCGATAATAAATGAATTACAAAATTGAATAGTCAGCATTTGAAATTATTAGGCAATTTACTATTTATTGCATTTGTTTATCAGTTATTATCATGCATATGCACTTGAAACTAATTGAGTAACTAAATTAAGATTGCAATTTACAACTCGACTTATTCGTTTAGATCGTTTAAATGCATTAAGACTCGTTTGGTTGTTATGACTTGCAATCATTTTATTGCTTTATTGTCACCAGAGCACTCACTTAAATGTAATTTGTCCAAATATGCATCAATAAAAACTTGGTCAGTCTCTGAAGTCAATTGACAAAATTACTTTGAATCACATTGTAAAGTTGAACCACAAATGAGAAATCAAAATTTAAAAAAATGATACAGAAATGAAAACCT
Organism: Aleochara sp. GC000083; assembly: GCA_030264555.1. Lineage (NCBI taxonomy): Eukaryota > Metazoa > Arthropoda > Insecta > Coleoptera > Staphylinidae > Aleochara > Aleochara sp. GC000083. The sequence continues at coordinate 59,352 of JARJDZ010010668.1, forward strand.
CGTCACCTAAAAGTACAAATTTTCGGTTTTTATCGCCCATTTAACTGCGTATAATTTTTAAACGAATGCACTAATTAAACTAAAGTTAAAAGCAAATGGTAGATCTTGATGAGCACTTTCCAAAAATGTATGGGTTCATGCCCTTTTGGTCATGGTCAAAGCAGAAATCGGCTTCAAAGAAACAATTTGAAAAAAAAATTTGTAGCGATAAAAATGATATGACATTCTTAAAATCGCTCGAGTTTTCAAAAATTTTCATATCTCCGAAACTATTGGATCGATTTTGATGATTCAAACGGCATTTATAGTATTTTGGCGAAAAAATAACATTGATCATGGTCCCAAAACTCTGCGGGATTCAGAAATACCCGAACCCGAAAAATGGGGGTCTAAAAATGCAAAATTTTCGCTTTTTTTCGCGTCTTTAACTGCGTATAACTTTTGAACCTCTGGACCGATTAAACTGAACTTGGAACAAAATTATAGGTCTCGATGAGTACTTTCCAAAAATGTATGGGTTTATGCCATTTTGGGCATGGGAAACGCAGAAATCGCGTTCGAACAAAAATTTTGAAAAAAAAGTTTGTAGCGATAAAAACGATATGAAATTCTTAAAATCGTTCGAGTTTTATAAAATTTTGATATCTCCGAAACTAGTAGACCGATTTGGGTGATTCAAACGGCATTTATAGTATTTTGACGAAAAAATAACATTGGTCATGGTCGCAAATCTCTACGGGACTCAGAAATACCCGAACCAGAAAAATGGGTGTCTAAATATGCAAAATTTTCGCTTTTTTTCGCGTTTTTAACTGCGTATAACTTTTGAACTTTTGGACCGATTAAACTGAACTTGGAACCAAATTATAGGTCTCNTGAACAAATAAACGCATCATACACCTGCTCACATCTAGAATTTCACTTCCATTGCATCTTCAGCCTCATCTCGTTAATTATAATCCTTATTAAATAATAAAATTAATTAAGCGCAAGGAATGTACGCGGGCCATCATCGTAATGATCGTAATTATGTGCCCCAATGAGAAATCCTGTTCCAATGATTTCTTCGTTTTTGTATCCATTTGTGTATCGATTTCTTTCGCTAAGAGACTCATGCACGATTATAAATAATTAATTGAAATGTTCAATGCGCTTGCAACAACCGCAACAATCTCGGGTCGCTTTAATTAAAAGCCCTAATTTATAAGCTGAAAGCGAAACAAAACACGCAGCTTGCGCGTGCTTTTTACCATCATTCGTGGGTGAATGGAAAGTAGCACTTGAAAAAAGAAGAGAAGAAAAAAAAAACTGAAATTTACACAAGTAATACTCGTGCGATATGGATGAGCATGTGAAAATACTTTGTACTCTTATTTTTTCACACAGTAAACCTCAGATCTTCAAATGGTTGAAGATATCTTCATTAGAACTGAAGACTTCAAATGTTGGGGTTCGTTTTTGGAATGCAGTCTAAAGTTTTGGGAAGGTTTCTGGAACATGGGAAGCACCTGTATGTGTTCCACTGGTTGAAGATGGTCGTTCTGAAGAGTGTGAGAGCGTCGCGCATCGGAGGGTTCTAATTACCACATCCATAAAATACAGCCAGCACAAAAACCTAATTAGGCACGTATTTGTTCGTGTACATCTGGGCGAAAAGAAGAAGTGTGGGCGAAGAAGGACCCCGGATCGTGTATTTATTCGGTGTGTGCGCAAGAGGAGGATGGACTTTTCGGAACACAAGAGTTATTTTCACACCCTCCGAGTTGGCTTCTATGCGTATGAGATGGGGGCGGGAAAATCGAGCGAGAGGAAAAAGTAACAACAACGAAAGACGTGCAAGAGATACGAGGAAATGAAGGGAAAACAATGCTTAAACGGAAGGACGCGTTTTAAGAGGCGGTTCCAAAAAGGTGGATACAAGCAAATAGGAAAAAGTTGCAAATTTGAATAAATAAAAGTTTCGTGCAATTTGTACAAACGTGCGAATTTATGGAGTCATTATCATTCGCTTGTTTTCTTTTGTTTTCCGGATGAGCTCGCGATTTCCTCGTGCTCTTTTTATGCGGATTGTTGTTTGCAGATATCCTCTAACACTGACGATTATCACTTCTCGTTTTCACGTAATGTTTTTGTTGTGATACAAAAAAGTTTGCTACTTTTTTAGCAAATTTGACAAGATTTTATGTTTGTATTTTATCATTGTTTGAAAACTTTCTCAGTTACCATGGAAATTTTGGAAATTTCAGATACAACAATTTTCCAAAAACTAATTGTTCGATTGAACCTATTCTGAATCACTTTGATCTTCCCTCAAATGTTTCAATATCCCCCAGAAAAGTGCAACATGAACCATTCTTGGAAAATGCAAAAATGATGGAAAACAAACTTATGATCTACACGTATGAGAATTGAGAGAATTTCCAGTGTGGATAAAACATCTATCTATCTTTCTGGATGAGGAATGGATGCTTGAAGCATTTTACCGGTGTGATATTGTTTGATTTGCGGGCATGCGACCTTCACGAAGACAACCCGATGGCATTTTTGCGCTTTCCGCGTTCGCCTTGCTTCATTTTCCACATTTCCCGACGTCTTTTTGCTTTATTGGTTCAGATGTTGGAATGCACCAGCAGCAGCAACGATGGAATGCTGACTGATGCGAAGAAATTGCAGGGAGCGTTCAAGGTTTGGATATTGAAAGGTTGCATTGCAGACATTCGTTGAAAATGTATATGTTATTCTAAGATGTTTCTGAAAGTGTGCGGGAAATTGAAGGGAATGAAATTTAATCAAGAGGGAAGAATTTCTGAGATGAGGCGACTCAAAAGTTGTTATTGTCATCAAGATATGATATTGTAATATCAAAGGGTTTGAGTGTTTACTGAAGAATATCTCTTGGTAGGCTTAAACTGACTGTTGAACCTTTTTGTTTGCTACTTCAGGACGAAAAGGCTGAGAAAGTTCAGAAAAGTATTGCCCTTCATAAAGGTCTTAACTCTCAGAATCAAGGGCTCACTATGGAACCATTGGACGTTCCAGTAATTCTGAAGAAGAAATTTGACCAATTGGAAGTTGACATTGTCTTCAACCTTTGGGTGTGACTCTAAGGTTAATGTTTTGGAGTGGAAACCAAAGTATCTGTCTTAGAACTCCAAATTTAGATGATTTACAAAAAGGTACTGTTCATCTTGATCTTCAATCTTGGTACCTTTCAGAATACCAGTTAAAATTACTAAAGACTATAGAAAGGCTCAGCCTTTGGAAAGGTGTAAACTATCAGAATATGAGGAGATAACGAAAGAAACGGATCAATATCCAACTTCAAACTTCACTGGAACATTGACACCAGAATCAGTCTAACAATGCCTTATATTGATTTATTTTTCGAAACAAATGAAAGGTGACCATATTTCAGTACTTTCAGTACTATAGTTTGAATGAAAGGTCATTGTTATTTAGTAGGGGACCTTAAAAGGTGAAGTTCCCATCAACATTTAGGGTCATTCCAATGTTTTTGAAAGTATATTGAAGTAATCTTAGGTCTTGGTTTTGTAAGGTAGTGAAAGATTGGCTGTTCCAAAGTTGATATTTTAGTTAGGTGATTGAAGAACAAGATGCCTAAGACCATAGGGAAGAGTATTGCCCTTCAAAAAGCTATCAAAATTTGAAGATCAACTATGGTCGAGGAATTCCAATAGTACTGAAGAGTATGTTACTAATTAGAAGATGGTAATATCCTCTACTTTTGAGTATTTTTCTGATGTTTTGGAGTGTAAACTGTGGGATATGTCCTTTCTAGAAGAAAGGTACTCTGCATTCTTCCAAAATTACTTCCAGTACCATAACTTCAATCAGACAACACTATTTTTGAAAAGGGCAACTGAAAGCTGACATTGTCATCATCATTTGAGTGCTTCTAGAGAAGTTTAGAGCTTCAACCAAAGGCCATGGTCCACCAAAGGTGTTGTAAACAGAGTCAAATATTTGGGTAACATTTTGTTACCGGTCATCTTCAGGTAAACGCATCCAAGAGCACTCATCCGTTCATAACAACCCATTTCACGAGCAGACTACCCGGAAGATAGAAGCCTCAACCATGAACTTCAATGAAGACCTCTAGAAACTTACCTGCTGGACAAATGCATTCCGGAGCATCCCGCGTCTCGATCCGATGCAGATGGGCACTACGTGCCACCTTCGCCACACTGCGCTCCTCGACGTCGCGACGGACGCGCCGCATGAAGACGTCCAGATCGTCCATGGTGCGTCGCTCCAGCATCGCTATCCGCTCCTCGAGCGCCCCAAGCCGCCCGCTCTGGACGAAGCTGCGCCATTCGTTGTGCACACTCGCGCCGATGCACATCACACACACGATGCACAGCACTGCGTTCAGCATGCTCGCGGACGCAGACTTCTTCTTCACCGCCGGCGGCTGATGATGGAGCGCCTCCAGGTTGGCGCGCGTCTTCGACGTGACCACATTGGGCCCGAGTCCGGCATCCGGCTGCATGCTTCCGTCTCTCGCGCGAGGGGGAAGACTGACCGACCGTCGAACAATGACGCCTCGTTACTGCATCGTTAAGTGCAATAATTCATGTGCACGCTCACTTCGTTTCGGGTCGGGAGGGTGTCCCACAGCGGCGCGGGCTGAAGAGCGCTACCCCTTCAGCATGGCAGCACTTCACCACGAACGGGCAAACAAGCGGTGACCCGTTGGGGACTTCGGTTGTTGGGTCGGTTGCAAGCGGCAGGAGGAGAAGGAGGAGGAAGTTGGCGCGTGAAGTTTCGTACTCGGACGCGACGAACGCTGAGGGAAAGCACTCGCACTGACGGGATCCGTTCGGCAGGCCGACTATCGCACGACTGAAGCGCTCGCTTCTTCCCGAGTCTGACTCCGCTGGCTGGTTGGGCCGCGGAACGAGCCGGCACGAAGAGCGGCTGACAATTTTCGACGAGCGCGGTGTTGTTGCTGCTGCTCGAGATGGTTCGGTTTGGTTGGTTTGTACGGATTGCTGCGAGCACACGCGTGTGGGATCTACCGGGGTCTACGCATCATTGGATTTGCTATGAATGTGCCAAAGAAGAATGTCGTGGTTTGATTCCGATATTGGCACCCTTCTTCTTACAGTTTCTGTATGCTCTCGTTTGGTTTCATCCGGTTACTTTTGATTTCCTAACGACCCAAGGTTCTTTCAGTTGAATGGTTAATTAGTACAACTGGAAGATCTAAAGGCTTTGGTAGCAAAACCATCTAGGCTGGTCACCACTAACTAACTTCACGTACTTCAGTAAACTTCTTGGACAACAGATCAATAGTAAAATTTGCTTATGTAGATCAATCCCTAGTGTCCACAACTATGGCTTTTGAAGGGGGAGTCTGAAGCGCCCTAAGAAGAAGGTCACAGTTTGAATCTGATATTGACACCCTCTCCTTTTGGGTTTCCCTCATCATTCGTTTCCTTTTATCCCGTTACTTTTGATTTCCTAACACCGAAACTCTTTCAGATGAATGGTTCATTAATACAATTAGAAGCTGGAAGTTTTTATGGTGGACTATGTAATTTGGCTCTGCTAACTTCACTTACTTCAGTGATCTTCTTGTACATCAGGTCAATAGCAAAATTTGCTTAGGACAGATCAAAAATTTCATGATTACTAGATTTAAGATGTCCCCCAAGACAAATTCAAGATGTTCCTATAGTTCCAATTTGTCTCCCTTATGATAGTTAGATATCTTTGAGTACAAGACCTCGGACACCTTCTGGATCTTCAATTGACCATAGATAGCTTACCAATTCTAGAGGACTACAAATTTTCCAGCTTTCTGGTAACTGAAACTAGAAGATGTATGATGGCTCCAAATCTATTAGGGAACAAAATGGTGCAGTATCAATGGTGTTGAAGATGGTCAAATGAAGCTAGGAACCATAGCCACTGTCTTAGATGATCCCAGAGAAAACTTCAGAGTCAAATTGTGCAAAATTTATCAGATTCAGAGATCTGTCAAACACAATAGGTTATAATTTTGGAATACAACTTCAAAAGTTCCTAGGATATCTAGGATACCTTGAAAGACTTCAGTCAACTTCACCAACCAAAATTCCCTCTTGGGATAAAAACGTTACCTTAAAGAGTATCATCTCTACCAATAATTCCTATAAATAAGTTCCAGATATCATTTGTGCACGTGATTACGTTATTTCTGAACGTGATCCCACACAATAATCAATACAACCTTGAATTGATAAACAAATTTGGGAAGGAAGTACTTCACTTTCTAAAATAAAAACTTATTTACGTAGATTGACAATTAACTGCAATTAACCTTTAGCACCTAGTGAAAAATCAAAATAATGATCTATATATGATTATTATCCAACTAAATCATTCATCTCGTATCCATTCAGTGATTGATAGAGATCATTTTGGAGATAACCTCAACTCAATTTTGACGTAGGTTTCATTCATTGTTAGTAATGTAAAAATTATATCTAGTTTCTAGGGAAAAATTTGATCTGTATCTAGATTTTCTAATAGAACTTCAATGTATCAAAAGTTAAATAGTGGACCATTTTTATTGATGGATCTAGGGACCACATTTTTTTCTTTCTGGGGTGACCACATAATTTCTTTGTACTTCTTGGACCTCAATTCGTCAATAGACCCTAAAAGGATATCAATCAGAGAAACAGGTTTGAAATGCAGGGTCTGTCTATCAAAAAGAGGGTTGGGTTCTGGGTCTAGAACTGAAGCAAGAAAATATCAGTTGATTGACCCTCCAAGCCTCCAATTTAGGGTTAACAAACTCTTAGACAAAACTCGATTTGGAAAAGACTTTTGGTCTTTGGTTTAGAAATATTTCTGGAAATGGTCAAATTATGTTACCAAACAATCAACAAAAAAAAATATTGGGGCTTGTTGATAAAAGGTTCAATTTTTGATATAGGGATATCAAACACAGAAATAGAAATCTAGGTTATAATTTATTAACAATAATCCTATCATTAAACTAAATAAGTTAGTACAAATTGAAATTGTAAATTATTTAAATTAGCCTAAGCAATTAATTATTAATCACAGCTCAAAGAAAGTCACATTCACCCAATGGTAAATCCCATCAACAAAACAAGGTCACATAACCCTTAAATTTTCTCACAACGAAGCAAAATCGTCCCTGTGTGATTCAGAACCAGGACCCCGCGCTTAAACTCCAAGGGGAGCTTCGTGGACTCATGAAGTGTAAACCTGTAGTTTCTCAGAAGTTGCAGCAACCCAATTTTGTTCTGCATGTACCCGAACCTCATTCCAATACAAATTCTGGGACCTTCCCCAAACGGCAGGAAGGTGTACGGTGTCATCTTCTTCTTGTTCTCCTCACTGAAGCGCTCCGGATCATACCTTTCCGGTTCCGGATAGAATTCTGGATCCCGATGGATGGCAAACACCGGAATGAACACCTTGGTACCCGGATCAAGGAACACCTTGGTCCCAGGCACCTGATACCGTGAATTACACTCCCGGTTGACCACAGTTAGTGGTGGGTACTTCCTCAAGGTTTCTGGAAATGAACCAAACATCAGTATAACTTCGCAAAGATGAAGTTGCAAACTTACCACTGACAATCTGCTCGAGGTACTTCATCTCGTGCACAGCCTCGTAGGTAACACCCCCGTACTGTTCGATCTTCTCGTTGATCTCTTGACGAGCCTTTTCTTGAAGCTCCGGGTTGTTGGCCAACTCCATGAGGGAGAAGGTCAGAGTCTTGGCTGAAGTTTCAAATCCAGCAATGAAGAACACAAAGGACTGGTTGACAATATCCTGGTTGTGATACATGGAGTCTTCAGTGGAGTTCCGCTTCAGATCAAGCATCAACTGAAAGAAATCATTCCGAACGACGTCGTTCTCCTCCCGGTACTTCACATTATCGGTAGCAATCCGTGTGAAGAAATCCTCCTCGTCCTTCTCGAAGGTCAGACAGCGGAATTTTTTCGCAAGTGAGGGACATGAGATGGCGAATGCTCGGATCATGCCTCTAAAGTTGCTGGGTTCAAACATCTTCTTCGCGAAGTATCGGAACTCGGACTCTTCCTCGAACGCTCCGCAGTCGATCCCGAAGGCCACGGACCCAATCACGTTCAGGGCGAACTTCGTGGCAAGGTCTTTGATGTCAACGTTGGTTCCATCAACAGCATGCGCATCAATCGCTTGGATCAAAGGCTCTGCACACTGAAGTACAGTCGGGAACATCATCTTCAGCTTCCCGGAGGTGAATGTTGGCGACAACTTGTTTCGTAGTTTTCTCCATTTCTCACCACTGATCTGGAAGAGGTTTCCGGTCACGGGTTGGTCCCGTTCGTTCTGGTAGAGACCTTTCCCGACGAAGTGCTGGAAGTCCTTGTTGAAGATCTGTCTGAGGAGGCGCGGGTCGATGGGCACGTAGACCGGACTGGACAGGACGTAGACTCCTCCATGGATCAAGGAGCGTTCTTTGAAGTAGTCGTAGAAGCGTTTGAACTGCACCCCGACGACTTCGGGGTCTTTCTTGAAGATGTTCTCGAGGCTTCCGAAGGGTATGGACGATGGATAGCTCACTAGCTTCTTGCGGTTCCAGTAGGTGTAGGTCAGCTTCAGGTTGAGCAGCAGGTATGCTGTCGTTAGCAGGATGACTATGAAGATCAGGATGAACATTTTGAGTGCGTTGACGTGGGGCACGTGAAGCTACTGGACTGAATGCACGCGTTTCAGAATCGTATTTATATGGGAGTGATTTCCATTCATGGCTTATCAAGTGTCATTATTCATTGAGGTTTTTGGTTCTCGAGTGGTTCTCATCGAATTCGAGTGGATACATCCCATTGTTACTATCGAGCATTTTTTGGTTAGGATTTTCGCTCATTAAATCCGTATTTTTTCTCAAATGTCATTTTCATTTGCACACATTTTGTGCGTGTCTACAGATGGTTTGATAAGGTTTGTCTATGGCCAATAATGAATCATCAAACTTACAAATTTTCTGTCATAAAGTTGTATATTCAATTTTAGCTTTTATTTTCAAGGTCTTTCTACTAATTTTGAAAGAGTTTTATCTTGTAGCATCTCTGGGTTCAGGTTTTCAGACCTAAGGATCCTTCCACTATTTTGGGGTGCCCCTAGCTTGAGAAAACCGAAATCAGATTTAAAATCGGATCACTTTCACATTTTCATGACTTCTTCCTAAAGCAATAACTATCCGAAAAATCGTATATCTAAGATTATTTCCAGACAAGATTTCTTAGAATTTACTTCCTGGACTTTGAAGTAAACGTTATCTCACTTTTTGGAACAATTCCTCAACCTTGCAATAATCTCCAAGAAACAATTCTCACCTTGTAGCATCTCTGGGTTCAGGTTTTCAGAACTAAGGATCCTTCCACCATTTTGGGGTGCCCTTAACTTGAGAAAACCGGAGTCAGATTTAAAATCGGATCACTTTCACATTTTGATGACTTCTTCCTACAGCAACAACTATTTGAAAAATCGTATATTTAACATCAGTTCCTAGCAAAATTTGATAGAATATACATCCTGGACTTTAACATAAACCCTTCCTTACTTTTTGGAACAAATCCTGAACTTTGCAATCATCTCCCATAAACAGTTCTCGCCTTGTAGCATCTCTGGGTTCAGCTTTTCAGAACTAAGGATCCTTCCACAATTTTGGGGTGCCTTTAACTTGAGAAAACCGAAGTCGGAATTAAAATCGGATCATTTTCACATTTTCATGACATCTTCCCTCAGCAATTACGACAAATTTACTTCCGAATCCTGTTTCCAAGCGGAAAGACCCAAATTTCTGATGCAAGGCTAACATGATCGAATCCTTCTTGAATACTTAAGATAACAATTGAGTTGACAATGAATGAGTACTTGGATTATTTTGTCATCAATTAAATTTTATTTGACTTTATCTATTTTTGTAGCTATCAACATTAAAATTGGATCAGTCCTCAACTTCCACAAATTTTATTACATAATTTCTAACAACAATTAACATAATATTATAATTTGTTATCTCTTATCACCAACAAACTTTCAACTCTCAATGTCAAGAGTACTTATTACCAATTACACCTACAACAATATATAAACAAATTTTTTAGATATAACTCTCAACAGCTATTTTTGACACATCCATTGAAAAAACAACAAGAACAACAGAAAAGACATTTGAATGCATTTGGTAAATCGCTGTTTGAGTGCTGCACTTGAAGAATTTTAATATGTCGCATTGTTGGATGCAAGTCGAGGCGACAAACTTGCGCACTTGATATGTGAAAACTAATTAAAACGAGCCTAGGCAAACGGCCAAGAATCTTGAACGACACATTACATTCAGGTTTTGTGTGGTTCTGTTGCGGTTTTCTGCGTGGGTTTTGCTCGCGTCCAGAATCTTGTTGCTCGTGGCAAGTTCAACAAATGGCAAGTAAACTACATTCAAAATAAGAGCAGTAAGCCTTTTTGAAGTGCTGGTAGTTGGTGAAATGTAAGCTGAAGATTTTCATGCATGGACTTCCATCTTGGATTTTGTAACCTACAAACAAAATTGAAGGTTACCAGAAGGTTTTTTGGATTCTTTTCCTTCAGAAGTAAAATCAATGATTTTGAAAACAAAATTGTTATGATAAAATCCTTATATAATTCTGAGATATCCAAATTTGTTTATAATCCAGTTTGATTGTTAATTATTTCATGATTAATATGAGAATATATTTTCATCATCAATATTTGAGATCATTAATTGATAGATTGATAATGAAAATCTAGATATTAGATTATAAAAATGGATTTATGATCTTCAATTGTAATTAAAAATTATTCCCAATCAATTAATTAAATTTGCAGGTGTTCGTTGTCTACTATTTTTTTAAACAATGCAAAACTTTACAAACGATTTACTATCAACTGACGTAAAATTTACAAAACGTGATTTATCAACGACAATTAGTGCATTTTCAGATGATTTCATTTCCGGACAGATTTCTATCTTACCGACATTTGATTTCTCCGAAAAATGGCGTCCAATCACAAACGAAATCTAACGGAAATTCGCGATAAAAATCTAATCAAAAATTACCCATTTCATGAGTACCAAAAATTGTACTTTTTCCATGCTATTTTTATGTTTATTTTTTTGCAATGCATGTATTACAGAAAACGATGCCAATTGTAATTGTTCCACTTGACACATCCATCAAAACGAATGAGCAGCATCCGCAGTTGGAGTTGGAGTGTTGCCAAAATAAAAATTAATAATGAGCGCTCGTCCAGTCCATCAATATGAAAAACTGTTAATTATTCACGAGGCAAAAGCCATTAAATCTACCCTAGAATTTGCAGCGCCCTAGCAGGCGAAACAATCAGCACGACTGGTTGCATACACACACACACACACATACAAACATGGAAATTTATTCAAATTTATCGAGCACATGTGCGCACACTTTTCGCGAGTGCCTCTCTCATAAAATATGCAATGCACACCACATTCGCAATATGAATGAATTAGCACATTGCAACAAAACACACGCAATTCGCAATGTGTTCTTGTGTGCGTGAATGGCGAATTGACTTGAAGGGTTTTGCAATTGGTGTTATTTAAGCTCGAAATATGCTTTCGGGCGTATTACAGCGTGGGCGTTATTAAAGAGTACAACGACGAGGATGTGTATCAATGTGTCAGAATTACGAACGAAGAGTATAGCTTTGAATATTTAACTTGTTTCGGTTTGATACATTTTGCTAATTGCTAGCTGGTTTTTGCAAATTCTATTTTCTTAATGCTTCTGAAATGTCATATTTTCCATATTCGATTCTATGACATCAAATTGACAGATTTTTTGACAGAATGTCTAGGCAACGTATCCTACATGAGTAAATTCAGTTGCCTATGATTCTGAAAAATAAATTTTTCATTGAATCCATGGAAAATTTATACTTGGACAAAATTACAAAATATAGAGATAATAAAATTGGGGACACTTCATCGCCTTTCATTTTTCGCAATCTTCGTGCAATCTTCACGAAAAGCTTTCCGCACCCAGATAATTATTTCGGCGAAAAGCGGGAAATTGAATTATCTCATAAAGTAACGCAGCGAAAAGCAATGAACCAAAATATAAAGGACACCAACAGGACCACGAAAATTCCTCCAAGAAACCACCAAAAATATTGTTTTAAATTAATCGAATTTTTGCAAAATAAATTCTTAAGCAATTTCATTCGAATTGAACCATTTGTTTATATTTTTCCGTCGCGTAATACGTTTAATTAATCAATTTATTTGTTCGAGTTCCCTGGGGAAAATTCGGGACACTCTGAGAGGCGTAAACTGCGAACAAAGTGCAAAAAAAGCTTTTAGCAAATTACGTGCGTTCTGCCATTTGGCGTTGCATGAAGGTCTCGTCTTAATACAATAATTTCGCGTATTAGACTTCTTTTTTTTTTGTTGTTGGTCCTTTGCTTCTTACTGCCTATTTATATAATAATATCCAGAAGACATCTTTTTTGCAACATATTTTCTTTGGGTGAAGATTCGGATTTACTTTAATTTGATGAAGAATGTTTTCAAGAATGTTTTTTCTTATCAGAGGTTTAAATCAAATTGCAGACAACCTTGAACTTTTTTTTTGGTTGAGAGTAAATAATTTTTTTGGTGTTGTTAAAAAAGTTTTTCCAGGCGAATATTCAGTTACTAAATGTCAACTCTTCATTGAATTTTTTATGTTTCAATTATTAATTGAAGCATGTGTTGATTTATTATACTTTTTTGAATATTTTCGATAAAAGCAATTGACGTGATTGGAGGTGTTCAATTATATCATCAATTGATTTTGCAATAAAACGCGAGATAAATTTGCGACATGTGTTACTGAATAAGAAATACAGAGTGAAGTATAAAAATCTAGAAATCATGCAAAATTCTTGAAAAAATATAAACAAATTTAGACATTCAATTGAACATGAAAATTTTAAGTTGTCTGTAATTAAATCTTTAAAATCAAAAATTTTCAATATTTCTCTCCTGAATTTCATATTAATTATAATGATGAGATGATAAATTGCTAAAAATCAATTGAATCCAATATTTCATCATAATTTATTATTTCATCAAGTTTTCAAAACACGTGTTCAATTGTTTAATCGATTTCATTCAATAAATCTTTATAAAATCAATCCCAATTTCTTCTATTTTTTAGATTTATTAATAGACACCAAAAAATTTAAAAATTGAAGTTGTCGAATGAAATATAGCGCAGCTATGAGTGAAAATAGCACGAGATAATAAACCCAGATATTTGAAGCATTTATGACGAATTAAATCAATCAGTGAGCGTGCAAGAAAAACCGAAAGCAAACTGTTATTGCTCCAGGGGAAATTGTCCTCTTTCGTCAAGTCGATTCTGTTTATTGCCATCAGCATGCGCCATTCAAAAGAGCGACAACATCGCCATTAAACATCATCGTCTCGACCAAACTTTGTTTTTTTTTTTTAAACATGGATGGCTCCCGTTTCATCCCGAACGCGTTCGCTGGATGGAATAGTAAATATTCGGGCGAATGTTGTGTCTGGAGGATTGCGATCATCAATTCGCACTCCGGTTCTAAATTCGGACGCAAAAATGTCACACATTCCAATTTGTTGACGAGAGTTGTCTATTGTTTACAAGCAATTTCCGGAATTGTTTTATTGACGTATGTCGTTATGATACGTCTTCAGTTATTTGTTGTTGTTTTTTGGGAAGAAGTGAAAATTTGAACTGAATTTGAAAATCTTTTGAATTCAATTTCAATTTGGTTTTAATTTCATACAAAACGACTCCCAAATAAACAATTCCTTAACGAATGTTATTGTATGGTAATACACTCTCTTTGTTTACGAGGATGGTATCGAAAGCACTGGGAAAATGTATGCAAATCCAGCAAGTTTTAAAGGTTTTCCAACCGTCTGCAAATCCTCGAAGCAATTGAATTCGAATCGCACATTGAATCGAAATTCGAGTGAGCACTTGAAATCGAGAAACGTTTTAACGAACAATTGTTCATTTTCAGTCGTATACCGAATGTTTCCCATCGACTGCTTGCGAATTTCCCAGCCAAATCGACTTCTTCGTTTTCCTCCGCCAAGAAACGTTTGCATTTATTTTTCCGTGTTTATTTACGTGCCGCATTGAAATTAGAACCGAGACTGTCTAGAAAATAATTTAATGTGGAAAATCCAGTAATCAACTAAAGTGTCTCTTCCTTATTTCCTTCCCCCACTCCTTCCTCCTTGGAATTTTCCGAATCCTGGAAACTGAAGCTGAAACTACTTGGGATTTCATTTATTTCTGTGGAAACGAATTTATTCATTAAATTTTTTTTACAAAACGTTTTGTTTGTGTTGCATGAAAATAATGATTTTCAATTTTCAATATACACCAGTTAAATTATAAATAAACATCGGATTCCGATGAGTAAATTGGAAAAAGTTTTAATTGCCTACACTCGTTCGAATGAATAAATGAAATAAAATATTCAACAAAAATATATATATAAATACATATTTCATTTGTTGTGCAATTTAAATTGCAGGTTTGGTTATTTTTGTTATTTCGACGTGTAATTCGAGTCAATGCAAAAATTACAACGAAGCTTATTAGATCAATTTGGCAAATTGGCAACTTTGTTGTTTGTTTAATTATTAACGAAACGTTGGCGTGTTATTTGATAATGCTTTTTTAATGATGAGTAATTTTTATTGCGTTGCTCTTTGAGTTTAAAATTACAGCTTCGTTTATATGTTCAATTACTTTGTTGATAATTTAACCAATTGAATTGAAATGATGAAAGATTAACAACAAAATACAATAATCAACAACATGAAAAAATTTCTTCTCTAAATTTCAAACTTTTAGTTGGATATTTAAAATTTAAAAATTGGGATTTTTTGAAATTACCTGGAGATAGTTTTCCCGAAAACATATGCATCAATATTTAATGGCACATGGAAAATCCTCTTCGGCTTCGGTTGAATGAGCTGGAAGCTTCGAGATAGGACTGAGCCCATCATCTTTACACTTTTTTGACTTTCAATACCATCGAGGTCCATCGATGTCTTTGAACGGGAGGCTGCAGAAAACCAGCGATCGTATTCATGAATCCCGAGGAAACTTATCTTCCAACGTATTTATTCAACACTTATCTGCCCTCAGTGAGTGCATACAATGCGCAAGTGAAGTAAGAGTTTCTTCTGCGAATGCATTCCTCATCCATTCATTGATTTTCTATGGTTGAATTGTAGCTAAAGCTGCAACGACTTTTCAAACAGCATTTGTACGTTATTTAACCGCGAAAATCGTTCTAGAAGGATTCGAGATGTCATCAGGACAATGAAGAGGTACGATAGATATCTTGATCGTTTGAAAGGATTGAGTGATCATCTATGGTAAGTTGTACATTTCTTTGGCTATTGATCGATTTATTGATTGAAATGATAGCAATTGAACGTGGTAAAAGTATTAATGGCTCCTTTTTAAATTATCGGTTCAATTTTGATGTCGATGTGTGAATAGACGAAATTAAAGATGTTGGAATTGTCGAATGAAATTCTTCATCTTTTCCTTTCTATTTCTTAAGGTCCTTTTAGTAATCCATTGCATCCTTTAAATTTGCAACCATCCAAAACATCTTAAACAAATGTTTCGTGGTCATCGTTCAATTTCTCACTTATATTTTCAACAAATTGATACATGACTCGCCATCTGTAGATTTTTCAGTGATTCTTTGTTGCATGACTCGATTACTGACCGAACGCTCCGGCCGAAATAGATAGCAAATAATATGCAAATGAAGTAAACAAGATAATTTTACAGTTTTGTGAATGACGTGTTGCTGTTCTCATGGGAACAGCTATTGATCGATTCATTGATTTAAATGATATCAATGGATCGTGGTAAAAGTATTGATGACTTCTTTGTAAATTGTCGGTTCAATTTTGATGTCGATATGTGAATGGACGAAATTAAAGATGTTGGAATTGTCGATAATGATATAAAGATGAAATTCTTCGCCATTTCTTTTCAACATTGAAGACTCTAAGAAGAAAAGTCTGTTTCTTAACGTCCTTTTGGTCACCCATCGCATCCTTTAATTTTGCAACCATCCAAAACATGTTAAACAAATGTTTCGTGGTCATGGTTCAATGTATCATTTTTATTTTCAACAAATTGATACATGACTCGCCATCTGTAGATTTTTGAGTGATTCTTTGTTGCATGACTTGATTACTGACCGAACGCTCCGGCCGAAATAGATAATAGATAATTTTACAGTTTTGTGAATGACGTGGTGCTGTTCTCATGGGAAAGTGTTTATAGTGTTAATTAAGTGCAACTTTATTAATTAATTGTGTTTTAGTGCATTGGACCATCATCTATAACTGCCCAATATTCCATGGACCAAAGGATTACTTCTAAGGATATCGACTTATAAGCATGAAAATGTATCAAGATTCTTAGAGGTTAGTTGCAATAATTTTGCAATATTATTCAAGGAAATGAGATATATATTTTATTATTATGATTTAGTGTCTGATCAAAGGAAGTAATTTGGTAATTATTTGTAGGTAATGGACCAATTACAGCATGGGAAGCAATTAGTGGAAAATAACAAGTGGATACAAGTGGATACAAGTGTATACATAGCAATAGCAGCAACCATATCACATCGTGGAAGTTTTAGATTCAGGACTCGGAGACATGTCTTCAAAATGCAAGACCCTCAAGTACGTTCCTTTAATAATTGAAAGTTGGAATTTCCAAATCTAATTCTTGCAATTTTAGGGATCGACGAAGACATCAAGGTGCTATGGATATCAACAGGATGACATCAAATTGGGAAGGAACACTCAACTTTTGGAAACCATCCATGGACACCAGCCTTCATAGTTTTTAAGTTTTTCTTGTACATCACATAATTTGTACATCTAAACAGTGACCAATGATTCGCGATCATTTTCACCATCAACATCAACTTCGACTTGCTATTGTTAATCTGCAATCAACGTTGGGCTCAATATCCCAATTTCATATGATCGCCCCCTTCTACGACGTTATCCAACCAAGGAATAGTGATCCTCGGTGTTCCTGCATGCGGCCATTCGAGCGGTCAAAGAATCCGATGGGAGACCAGTGGAGGAATGTCATTAGAATTGGTCCAGAAAAAAGAAAAGACATTGAAAAGTGCCCTGACACCATTTCATGCACACTAAATTGATGAGGATACAGTTGTTATTTTCTCACTTTCTGCATGGCGCCCAGACCTTTGGTGGAGGGATCGACCAACTGGGATGGGTCATGCGGGAGTTCGGGGGATGCAAGGTCAATTCTTAGACCAGTGCACCCCCGAACTCTTAGCCACCCATCCTGGTAAAGCTGAGATCCCTCCACTTATGCAAGGACCCTCCATAGGGTACCACTAGTTTTATGGTTTTAAAAGATGCACAAAAGGTGCCAAAGAAAAAAAAAGGATAAAAGAATTGTTTGTAGCTAACCAATTTGTTGGTGGAACTGTAGAAACATGGAAACCTGTTTATAGATCAAGTTTTAATATTGTTTTCTATCACAAGACCATATTTGCTTATTGAGTAAATAATGATGGCTTATGAAAATTAGCACTTGTAATTTAAGATGATCTGAAAGTGCCACCAAGTTGGTAGAACCTGAGCAAAGAACATCCATCAAGTATGTAAAAAATTGTAAGAACTGGTGATAAACTACAACCAAATGTAGAGTCACTACAAGTTTTACATACAAGAAATTGTTGGTGATGAACTGCTAAAGTAGTAGAGTCACTGCAAATCTTGAATGCTCGAAATTGGTGATGAACTACCAAATGGTAGAGTCACCATAAGGCATTACATTCTTGAATATCTTTGCCAGAAAAAGGATCTGCTAATTATTTCCATTATTACTGATGAGCAAGATGGTTAAAAGTGACTTGTGATATTACATTGTAAGAATCAACCAAGTTTCCTAAATATATAGGCATCCATGTTTCTAATATGTACCTACCAAAAATATTGGAAGGATACCAAAAAATACAAATAACGAAAACTAAAAGAGAAAACAAAAAGAAAATTATATAAGAAAAAAGAAAAATCAAAAAAGAAAAGAGAAAATTGAAGAGGTCGAAATTTTAAAATGTGGTACAAAAAGGGAGGGTCAGGTCTCGGTGGTCCCAGAAAGTGTAGAGAGAACAACTGATGGTGTGCATGTATGGTCAAAAGGGCACTAAAAAGGGATCAATTCAATGATATTCCCAGCTTGTTCTCATCGTATTCTTGGCACGTTCGAATCGCTCCATGAAGAGAACATTTTGGAACCATTTCCTGGTCAAAACCTCAATACGAAGGGCCAGGTCATAGAAATGGTTTGAAGTTGAATCCAACAATGATCCAGATTGGCAATTGTAATTCGAAGATCGCGTTTTCATCTCCTCCTGTTTTATTGTTTATAACATATCATTGATTGTTGGTTGGATAATTAAAAATTTTGTTTATAATGTTAAATAAGAAATAGTTTTCCATATCCTTATTCCTTATAAGATATTTTGTTATTATCCTTATTCTGGCAATAAAAAGCATTGTTTGCGTTGTTTTATTTCCCCCCATATTCTTTTAAATTTCAGAATTAAGTGTTGTGCCAAACGATGTTTCCAATTTAAGAAAGTTAAGTAGAATGAAATATTATTTGTTGCATGAATATCGTTGATCGAATAAGACAACCAGTTTACCCCCTGGTTTGTTAACTTTTTCAATCTTCGATTATTTCAAAAATTTAATATGCTCCTCCTAAGGCGTCACGTACTTCGTTGAATCAATTTTTGCCACCAGAGGGCTCTTTATTTTGTAAATTAACACTAAATTGTTGAATTTTTGAAAAATTCTTTTCTGTACATTTAATTTGAGTTCCTGTTGATGTGTATTAGTATAATTATTCATTTCTGGATGGATTGATAATTATTTTTTAGATAATTGATAGTTGTAAATTTTCAATGTGTAAATACAAAATATTTTTTTGTTGTTTTCTTTCCCCTTTGTTCCTTATTAGTTATTTTGTATTTATTCTTATTCTGATAATAAAACAGATTGTTTGCGTTGTTTTCTTTCACCCCCCATGTCCAAAATTTCAGAATTAAGTGTTGTGCCAAAAGATGTATCCAATGGAAGAAAGTTAAGTATAATGAAATATTATTTGATGCATGAATATCGTTGATTGAATAAGACAACCAGTTTATTCCCTGGTTTGTTTACTTATTCAATCTTCGATTATTTCAAATATTTAAAATGCTACCCATTAGGCGTCCCGTACTTCGTTGATTCAATTTTTGCCACCAGAGGGCGCTTCCGATATATTTTTTCAAAAAGTATTCAAATTGCTTTTATGCAATTTAGGATCCATATTTTCGACAAATTGCAATTGCTTTCGCAGATTCTTGTAATATTCAGAACCTTGAACAATTCTCTGGAGTAAAACAAAATGAAATTAAATATAAACCCAAACCTATCTCTTGCGGGGATTAGGTTATACATGCAACTGAAACCTGCAACCAAAATAACATGTGACCATATCATCATCGCCTGCACGATTCCATCCCCGTTGTAGTTCTCTGCAAAAAGGTCCTTATCTAAATCAGATCGGGAGGCGTACCAACCAAACCAGCCCCCGCAATGATCATGTATCCCGTCTGGCGGCATTTAAGGGCTCGTCCCTCCAACTCCCACGGGATAACACCACCACCACCCTTCATCCTCGTCCTCTCCAAGCTCGTTCCTTTTCCTACAACCAACACTCGCAGATCCTTATACACATACACACATCCTATCCTCCCACACACATCTCTATCCATATGTATGTATGTATCTATGTGTGTGTGTGTGTAGGGGATGATAACACACACTCACATCCAACAACCATTCGGGTGCAAGTTGCTTCTTTGTGCCGCAAATGGAATTCATATGCGTGCGCGTATCACCATGCACAATTTGCAATTGTGTGTATCTGGCTATCTGGTATCAGTGGCGCGTACGGAGGGTTGCTGGTGGCTGCGTGGGGGCGGCGGCGATGATGATGTATACAGTGCGATCCGTTCGGGTTGCAGCCGTGCGTAGAGCGTCAGTCAATTGTCACCGCGCCGGATGTTGCATTGTGCACTCTGCGCCGGAAACGAGCGCCATGCAGCACGGCATTCAAATGTTTTCGCGTCCTTCCCCCACGTTTAGTGGTGCGCGTGCTCTTTCGTCCATGGACCGACGAGTATCATCCCCGAAGAGAGGGATTCTTTGCGTTCTGCGTTTGTGTCACCAACTGTGTCGTCTTTTCTTTGGAGGTTCAATGTGTCTTCATTTTGGGCATAATTTTTATATAATTTTTTTTTTCTTGGGAGGCAATTGATCATTTTATTAAGGATGATTTTGAGGTTATTTCTAGTCATGGTTTTGTGGGGAATCTAAATCCCTAAATCCTGAAATATTTAAGTTTTCATAGGAAATTTAGATTTTAAAAAAATGATAAATCACTTTTTTTGCTCAATTTTTTAATAATCGATAATTTGGTAGCCATCTTGGTTTATATAGTGTTCACTTGATATATTATATTCAGTTTCACTATAAATTTGCCAAATTCTCTAAAATTATTATAAAATATAAGATTCTTTTGATTGATGAGATTCTTGTATAAAAAATTTCAGTAACCATTAATTTGTCGTCCATTTTTTGGTCTAATTAGGGATGATTTTAAGATTTTGGTAATCCCTTCATTCAAGACTACAAAAAACTCAAAATTTGTCAGTTTAAATTATCTTGAGAACTGTAATTTCAATCAAAACTGATTAAAAGTTAAGTAAACTGAATGAAGTTTTTTGAGTAATCGATAACTTGGCAGCCATCTTTGTTTCTGCATAGTTATAATTTATCAACTGAATAAATATATGTATCATATTAAATTCTTGTATCAAATTTTCAAATTCTCTTTAAAGTTATTTATAAAACAAGCATTTTTGAAGGAAAGTTTTTTGTAGAATATATCAGTAATCAAAACATTTTCTACCAAATTTTGGAATGATTAAATAAGGATAATTTTAAGAGTATTTTTAGTAATCTGTTTTGAACTTCAAGAATTTCAACATTTGTCATTTCAAATTATTTTATTAACTTTCTATCAAAAACTAAACCTAATTGAATAATTTTATAATTTTTTTTTACAAATCAATGAATTTGCAGCCAATTTTTTTCTACAAAGGGTTTATCTTTTAAATTTATATTTCACATTAAATTCTTCCATGAATTTTAAGTAACCAAGCAAATTTGAAAAATTTCAGTTCTGAATTGAAGATTTTTTGAATGTATGGTTCCTTTTCTAAAAACTAGAAAATCAATAAATTGTCAGCCATTTTATATCACCTCCCACAGGATATCTTCAATCAATACACAAAATGGAAATATATTGATTGTATACACCCAAAAAAATGGTTTTAAGGTAAAAAATGAATGAAGATAACAACAAGGCAAACGAAACAAGCAAAATTCGCAGAAAATTCGAAGAAAAATGATTAATAAACGTTCATTAAAGCAAGATATATGCGCCGCTTCCGTTAACAGATAGATTTATAATGGTTAAAGACGGTTGTTAGGACATGACTAATGGCGTCTTCGCACAACTTTTCTTTTTCCCTCACTGCGTCCTGCGTTCCTACCGCCTTCATTATCCTTCCTCGTCCTTCCTCGCTTTTTAACTTTCTTTAACTCACTTTGCAGCCAACTTTCTTGTTTGCTCCCAGGAAACTTTCCACTTTCGATCGTTTATCCTTTCATTTTTCTGCTTATGCCTACAAAAATAAATATTTTAGCCCCTTCTATTTTTTGGTCCTTATTTACAACTAATTTTATTAGCTAATACCACTTCTTCAAAAATAAATGTCAGCAATAAATTTTGTATGAAACAAACTTAAATGAAAAATGCATACTTTGAAATTTAAATTTTTGTTTCAAGTTATTTTTCATATGGACAAAAAAACTTGGTGTAGAAATGATGTGGAAATGTTATTTGCTTTCGGTGTTTTTCCAGCAAATTTTATTACCTAAAACGATGTGAAGAAAAGCGACTCATTTAAATACCAACAGAAGTTGGTGCTTAACGAACGTGTTAATGGTTCCGTTGCATTTTTATTTACAAATTGTTTTCGACTTCCTGTTTACAAATGCACACACTTCGTTTATACTTCCGGTTTGTTTGTACTGCTCCAGTTTGCACGAATTGATAAAAATTTAAAATCAACATCAAAAATTTAAGAATTTTCTATATCAAAATGTGATTTTCAAAAATTATATACCACTTAAATTTTATGTTTTTTTGGTCGTCTAAAAAAAGTTTTTCAAAATTTATTAATTGTTACCGCATACATTTTGAAATTACAAAAATTAAAACAAAAAATAACGATTAAAAAATTTTGCAAGAATTGTAATTTTTAGCTTCACTTTTTACAGTTTTAACCTCTGAAAATCTGAAAATCGGAAAATCTGTTGTTGAGGTTGTCAACAATGAAAAATCCAGGTGTGGAAAACCTCGTTGCTTTTTGTACCCTACTTCACATTTTCTCTCATTCTTTTCATACGAAGCTTCTGCATGGAAATAAATGAAACTCATATGAATATCATTTTGCATTTATGTTTTTGCACGCATATTTGTATTTGCATGAAGCAACATAAGTAATAAAGCATTTTCACAGATGCTTTTCACACCTGTTTGTTCATTTCATTCCACACACTCATTAATTACGATATGATTTCCTAAGATTAATGTTAATTAACATACAAATTTCATAATCAAGTATTTTACTAATTAATAATTAAAAATACCAAAAATTTTTCAAAACTTCATACAACAACTTCATACATCATAAAAAATGAACTCAATCATTTGACATGGGAAAATTTCTTCCTCTTCATTTGAAATCGCAAATAATTTAAACGACACGTTTTCAATTTGTCATGGGACTTGAAAATATCAACCATGACTAAAGTCTGAAGGACCAACCCTGATTTAGTTCTTCATGTGTGATTCGTTACAGTTACCATCGATGATGACTCCATTATCCCAGATCGCATTTTAATTGTTGCTGAATTATCTACCAGTGCAAATCCACTGTTAAGTACCGTGAGGAATAACAAATAGAGCAAATATTCGAAGGGTGATGTGATAGTAAATTCTGCAAGCTGAAAGGGAGTAAAACGTGAGGGTGTTACGGTTTGATTTTAGGTTAGGTTCAATATTGCACCCTTGGGAGTTTTATTCCACTAGGGTGAGAAATAATCCTACTTGTTTACTAATAAGAACTAGTAAGTACTTAATTGAGTGTATGTGACTTGTAATTATTTAATAATCTTTTGGGGTTTTATTACATTACATCACACAAAAAATTTTAGAAAATTTGTGGTTTCAATTAGATTTTTAATTTTTTTTTTGAAATATTTTTGGTAAATATAATTAATAGTCGTTAAATATCATATTTATTAATAGTATTTACAAAATTAATTAATCAATTAATAGATTACAAAAACAGAATCTGACAATCTATTAATTAACTTCTGAAGCTTTTAATTAATGATCCCCTGTTGGAAATCTTTAAATGAGTAACTTATCAATGTCTCATTGCATTAAAAAATAAGTAATAATTATAATTACTTCATGAAATTACAAAAATAATTGGGATACAACAAAAAAATTACACTTTGAAAAAAATTGCAAATATTTGATGAAAATTTTAATTTATTGTCTATTTATTATTCCACATGAAGAGGAAACATTTTTCAAAAGATATTATGTGCAAAGTTTTGA
>JARJDZ010010671.1:0-11130 GCA_030264555.1 Aleochara sp. GC000083
CTGTTTACTCGTTTCTATTCTTTAGCCGCATTCCTCGCATTCCGTTCATTGTTCGCCTCGATTCTATTTGAAGTGCCATTGTTGTGTTCGTTAGTGGGGTAGATCATCATTACGCAGCACTTTCTTCGATTCATGCACTCAGTGAATGCACCTGCAGCTGTGAATCATAGATCATTCGAAACGAACCAGTTCTCTTTTCACATTTTCATCAATATTTCCGAAACTAATCATCCGAACTAATGATCCGATTGCATTCAAATTTTCAGGGATTGTTTACTACATATTCATGGACATATTTAGAGATTTGCAATATCGGGAATCAATTTGTTCATAAATTAATAATGTTTATAAATAAGAAGAATTAATTTTTCGTAGTTCAAACGCGATTTTATCACAAACGGCTCGGCCGATTTCCACCAAATTTGGACTATAAACTAATAATACTAAGATGCTTAACATATTGTGAGTGGAAAAGTTGTAAAATGACCGGAGGTGGCACTTAACTACGTAAAGATGAAATAATCGGTCAATTGTTTCATACGTTTATTTTGTTGTACTTTCAATCAATTCATTTGACATAATCATAATCTGGCTGTGAATGCTACTGATAGATCATGATCTCTCTGGACCGAATTTACCCGAAAGAGCGTTACATTCCGAGCGTTACATACCAGTTTTATTCACTCCCTATAATTTTTTGCACAGCGCGCCTAAAGAAGTTTTCCCTTCAAAAATTAGCCAAATTGGTGCAGTCGTTTTCACGTTATGTCATTTTTAAGTTTGGGTACTTCATTTTCACAACAACCTTTACAATTTGCTTTCCTATGAAGAATAACAAAATACTTTTTTCCAGAAATATGCCAGATATTGTATGGTTAGATAGATAGATAAGGAATACTTAATTTTCTGAAAATAACTCTCGAGATCATAAAATGTTGTCTTAACTATTAGATTCATGAAACTAGAACTTCACACATAGAAAAAATTTCTAGTGTTAACTTTTAAAAGGGGTTTCATTTTAGGCCTATAAGTTTGACTATTTGAAAACCTTTTTTGTTTAAAGTTGAATGCAACGTTTAAAAACTCAAAATTCCTGATATTAATGAAATATTAAAATCCATGAAATTTAACTTCTATACTTTATAATAATTGATTTCAACTCCTATCTGCAATTTTTACTAGAATTCCTCATGAACCTAAAGTAAATCTTTAAATGTTTAGAAATATCTTAAACAATCTCCTTCTTTGATGGAAAGCAATTAAGATTTCATTAGAAATGATTAACTTTTTCGGCCATTTCTTTCATCTGGAACAATCGTTGTTAATTAACTTGTAACTATCCACTGATAAAACCTACTAAACCAGCGTTCATATTGTCCATATCTTCTGCTTGTATCAATCATCATTCAGCAACAAGTTCTTATACATTGCTGGCAGAAAATACCGGTAGTGATGGAATCAAACAATCTCTTCAACTCGGAGTGGATGAAATGTACAATTCATGTAAACTCGCTAAAGTCGGCGGCTTTAATTAAAATATCCCGTTGCTGCAACGACTAATAGTATAATTATATTTTAAACATTCACTTAACTCTTTGTCTCAGCGCCATTCGCTTCATTGCCGCTCGCTTCTTGTCGAATGATAACGAAATTAGGAAGCGACCAGCGCCAGTCTGGCGGTACTCTTACTTTCCTCTTCATTGTAACATCATGGTAACATTCAAATGAAAAGGTCCATTAGTTGCAAATCCAAATCATACAAATAAGTCCTGTGATATCACCTGACGAGCTGAAGTTTCACAGAAGAATTTGATAACTTCCAATGAATATATTGATTCCACATGCAAACAACTCCTTCGGAAGTTCAGAAATTGTTGTTTGAAAAGTACCATATCATTGAGTCATAGTGACATTCAGTACATTCAGACGTCTACATAGTAAGAGGCGCATGCGCATATCCTCTTTCCAATAAGTCCGGGACAATCGGCGTGCGCCTCTCGTACTTAAGTGCGTATCACAACCGACAACGTGTGCGCAGTGAAATGATGCATTCTTTATACAGTTAACATTAATTTGTGACCCTTTGTTCATCTCGGGCTGAGCTTCTAATCATAGCATGATGGGTCATCCATCTGAGGACTGCGTCGTTCTCGATGTTGTTGGCTTCGTGTGCTTATTGTTTATGAGGCGCCGGTGAACACCAATTGTCTGATATTGTTTTAATTAACTAATAGTTGCATAGTTTACTGCCTGGTTTCATTTTAATGTCGGCGCAGACGTTAAAGTTTAGGTGCTTCAATCCTAGCTATTGAAAAAAAAATTTGCTCTGATCATGCATTCATTTTTAATCTGCTAATTATTTTGATATCTATCAAATTTGCTAAAATTTTGCACTATTCAAATACTCAATTTTAATTTGCTAACTTAATATTTTTTTACAGTTTTCTTCAGTTGTAAGACTGAATTTGTAAAATTGTAATTTCAGCCAAGCAAATTTAACAGTTTTTGGTTGTCTTAATTTTATTTTGATGTCTATCAAGTTTACCAAAATTTTGCACTATTCATATACTCGTTTTTAATTTGTCAATTTAATAAATTTGACAGTTTTCTTTAGTTTTGAAACTGAATTTATATAATTTTCTTCCTCCATAATTTCGTCCAAGCAAATTTAACAATTTTTAGTTGTCTTGATTTTATTTTAATGTCTACCAAATTTACCAAAAAATTTGCTCTATTCATATATTCATTTTTAATTTGCTTATTTAATATTTTTGCAATTATCTTCAGTTTTGAAACTCAATTTGTAAAATTGTTTTTCTCCATGATATCATCCAATGAAATTTAACAAGTTTTGATTGATTTTATTACATTTTAATGTCTTTCAAGTTTACCAAAATTTTGCTCTAATTATATATTTACTTATAACCTTCTAATTTAATATTTTTGACAGTTTTCTTCATTTTTGAATTTTTCTTTGTCCATAAGTTCATCCAAGCAAATTTAAAATTTTTCGTTGCCTTGATTTTTTTATATGTCTATCAAGTTCATAGAAAAGATTTTGAATTGATATCTCAAAAGGATCAAGTTTGAGAAATGACAAAACAACTTCAGAAGAAAGTACTAAAACCAATATCAACAGTTTGAAGTCCAGAGAAGACACAAAAAGAGACAATTCTATGAACATATTTTTTAATATAAATTTTTAGTCAAAATTTTAGTTTGGGTTATTACAAATTTTCGAGTAATAAATCTGAAAGTATCTTGCAAACTGAATTATATAACAACTCATAAAACTGTGACCAAATAAGACACTTTAAAATTCGCCATCATTTCATAAATGTAAAGCTTACGATTTCCTCCACCAGGATGGCGCCACCATCCATCGACTTGGCTTAAGTCTCTTCTATAAAGATACAGACTTTTTTCAAAAACTGTCTATAGTTACAACAGTGTAACTTGACTGATGAAAGTATATTGCTTCAAATGCGAGGAAAATGAAAACAAATGCTTGGCTATTAGAGCGACGCGCGCGAGCATATGACATACGAGCATGTCATCTGTCATTTAGCTCTTATGCCGGGAATGAAATAGCAAAAATGCCGACGAATACTGCTCGCTGGCCGCATTCAGCTAATGTGAATTTTATTCACGACATCCCGGACACGGCCAACTAAACACTTGTGCGAGCTGCTCGTCTTCGCCGCTTGCGGAATTCGTGCGCCAGACGACGACGTCGAAGATTCCAGTCTGGCCGATCTCGTGCCATTTAGCAAAGCGTGCCAGCTATTTATTTAATGAGCACAATTTCGTGCCGTGCGCTGAGTGTCAACCAGCAATTCGATAATTCCTCCTCGTTGTGCGAGCTGTATCACTCATCTATGACAACTTCATTACATATCTTACTAGTCGTTACCTTTTTTCAGACCTTCTGGTAATTTGGAATTAACATTTTTGTTTTTTCATGGTTCATCCTATTTTTGATCAGTTCTGAGACAATCTTGAATAGATAATCAAGCTGATAAAAAGGGGAAAATTAATTAAGGACTTTTTTGACAAGTAGACATGCTATTTTATTTAACGCTATGACATGTGCATTAAACAATGAATCCTTAATTACTAAACATGGTCAGAAGTGAGTATCCAAAGTTGAAAATCTGAAATATATATCCTTATTTATAGTAATTGTTAATTGTAATAAACGATGGAATTTGACAACCACGTTAAAAAATACAAATCTTTTTTGATTCAATTAAGTATCAAATAAGGAAATTTTGTAAAATCTGGATTAAATGCTTCTATTTGTAATTTAGGAATAAATTATTGATTGATAAACAGAAACACGAAAATTTTCTGTCATTACAATCACTTCCTGCAAGACCTTCAGCCAAAATTCGCATATACCAGGAGTTACATATGATAAGACATGATAATATGCTGATTCATACACTTCTTATACCTTCAAAACGAGCTCATTATTGTATGAGGTATAATCACCCCCTCCTAATGTCATAACAATATCACATCTTCGCATTATGAAAGCCAAATCCTTCGCCGTTCTATTATCCCCATCCCACGGGATTCCATAGAAGCAAGCCATTTTGATTTTGTTACCCTGAAAGTAAAACTGAATTTGAATCCAACTTCACCATACACAATAACTGATGTCATTACAGTTTCCTCCAATCGAATCCCAAAGTTTCCAAGCAAGCATGTGGCCACAATGAAGATAAGCAGAAGGAATAAGGACAAAAACGAGAAAGTCTACAGGATACAATGTTGATTATTGAATGATGAAATTTCCGTTGTTGAATGATAGCTTACCTTCATGATGCTAAGAGTGAGAAGACTTATAAGGAGCGACGTACAGAGGAATTGCAGTAACATTCCTTGCTTGATAATCTCATTGGTTTGTCGCCACAATCTAACCTCAAAATCTAAGGATTAGTAAGGGTTTGAAGGACTGAAAGATTGAGCATACTCTATAATGGAGCAATGTTGCTGGATGCAACATTTCATTGTCCTGGCACGTTGCGAACGTTTCTTACGGAAAGATATGGTACCAAGATTGGTAACCAATGAATTCGTGGCTCTTTCGACTGTATGTACCGCATGGTAGACTGTCATCATGCATGGGATCACTGCCAACATTATGTAAATGCCCATGATCATATAGATCAGATTTGTTAAATGTCTTGTAATTGGTGCTTGGGTGAATTCGAAGTAGAAATTCTGAAACACATCCTGTAAGTCGTGTTTATATTACATTAATATAGATTCAGGATGCAGATCTTGGTATTCTAATTCTTAGCAACAAGTATAATCAACAGGAAATTCTTATGTCTCACTTGCAATAATGACTATCTGCCTTTAGCCGTGCAGATCTTCGCTTGTGGTTGTCTAGAAGATGAAAGGATAAAGTATCTTGGAGAATTCTGTATCTTGTGTTGCCCTGTGATATAGGTAACCCAAGATACAGAATTTCAACACCTTTTTGAAGATCAATGATAGTTTACTTTGAGACACCTAACTGAAGATGAACACACCAACCTTCCCTAGCATCAAAAATATAATGAGCCTATTCTAGACTACAATCTACAATCTTAGCGCATCTCTAACTTGACTAATTTGTACAGCTCCCACGAAAATGCTTTCTTTCTGTGTGCAAGTTGAGGTTTGTTTATCCTCGTTACTTACCGTGGGCAAAATGTAGCCACAATGCTGTCTGTTCGTACAATCAATACTAGAATAAGCAATAACGATACTTGTGAATAAGAATATTAGAGTACCTATCAAAAAACAAGTCAGGCGATTATAGAATCGGATTTCTTTAGTACTGCATCTTAAGTTGGGCTGTCGTACCGAATACTTGTAAAGGTCAGCTGTACGTCCTGAAGTATTTTCAACAAAGTATATGAAAGATGTCCCGAATAGGTGGCTCATAGTTACCGAGATGGCATAAATGTAAGTGCTTCGAATATCATCAGGTCCAGATTCTTAAAAACATAGAATGATTGTTAGCTTTACCGACTACTCTCAGTATCCCCAGTATCCCTATCTACTGACTCCCGAGGAGTAAATATTACGAAACTAGATATATAGACTGTCTCATCTATCATATCCACCCTCTATATCTCCTTCATTTTTCAGAATTTCTTTATCAAATTTGGCATATTTATAGATATTAATCTCTAATTTTAACATATTTACTCAGAAAAGCAATAGAATAACACCCAAAACAGATATGGATCAAAATTATGTTTTTTAATGGAACACCCTTTATTTTTTACACAATTCGAAAATGGATAAAATTCTGGATTAATTCATGTATTACATTAAATAGTTTAATATTGTGAAGCTACATTATCATATCATATATTATCATATAAATTATCAATTGATATCAATATCAAACAGACTCAATATCATGACATTCACAGAAAACAATTGAACTGCGTGAAAGAAGTACAACTAAGTCATATGCAAACGTAGTACACAATGTTTTATGCAACTTTATTCAATAATTTTCTAAGAATATCAAGAAAAACAGCTTACTTATTATTAATATGTTTAATCATTTGCCTGGTAATATCGTTGCTATACACTAATCAATCTAGAATTTCTCCATCTTTCGAATGATGTAATAATATTTAGGGTGCCCCATTAAAAAAAAATATAACTTTGGTCTGTATCTTTTTGAATGTTATTCTTTTGTTTTTCTGAGAAAATATTATAAAACTAAAGATAAATATCTATAAGTAGTCAAATTTCACGAAAAAATTCTGAAAAATATTTATTTGATATTCAAATTTTTTGAAATAACTTAAAAATAATATGGAATAAGGGGGATAAAAATGATAGCTGAGGCAGCTTGTATCCATCAAGAAGTCGCTTTCTTGTGAGTTCCCCAGAATTCTTATAATGATACTTCCGTAGGTAATTGAATTGAAATTGATTTCGAATGATCGAATGTCAAAAGTCCCTGAGGACGTCAATTCTGAAATGTATAAGTTTGCTTACCCCAATTGTGATATTCTAGAATGCAGAAAAGGATCGGACCAGTGTATCCCCAACCAAATATGATAAATTGAAATAACTTAATCATCCAAAATTTCTTTCGGCTACCATTGCACCAATAGAACAACTTCAAGATGCGGACGCTAATGAATAACTCAATGTCCATTCTGTAAGACTTCCTAGAATCAAGTATTAACTTTCTAATAATCTCCTCGTTTTATATACCCATCTAATCGATTCATTACTTATTATGATACAACTATTGATTGATTTTCTGTTAAATAAACAACTAATTGCAAGTACCTCAATTTGTAATATAGATATCAATTCTAATTCT
This sequence comes from Aleochara sp. GC000083, assembly GCA_030264555.1. Taxonomy (NCBI): domain Eukaryota; kingdom Metazoa; phylum Arthropoda; class Insecta; order Coleoptera; family Staphylinidae; genus Aleochara; species Aleochara sp. GC000083. The sequence goes on from JARJDZ010010671.1 coordinate 7,352, forward strand.
TTATTCATACTAATTTCCTTCTATTGGTAAGACAATCTTAGGGTCTTAGGCAACCTTATTGTCAACATCCTTGAAATTTAGAAATTCATTGACCCTATTTCAGAGTCATATATGATCTTGGCTTTTATCCTGATTCCTTGAAAGGTTTAGGTTGGTCCAATCTGGGATGAAATAATTCTTCCAAAATTCCAAATGTACTATGTTACACTTCTGGGCAACAGGTTAGGTAAATCAAAATTAACCTGGACAGAATGGCAAGCGTCGATTTTTTGTCCTTATAAAGCTCCAGGAAGACTTGAAGACATTGACTCATTCAGTAAATATCCTACAACTGAATGCAAATGTGGTTCATCGCAAAATTAGATCTAGATTGTGATTGTTAAAGGGGAAAACAAATAAACAACATGTATCCAAGATAAAATATTTCGAATCTTTTTAATTAGTCTTGAAATTATCCTAGAATGATATTTTGCTGATTCTTATGATACAACTGGCAAATTTGTAATTATTATCAGACTAGTTGAGTTTCCTAATTTGATTTTGAAAGTTGATAACTTTATGCATAGAATTTTAAAAGAATGTATGAGACAATTTTGAAATGATAGATGCAGTTGGTTTTTTTTTAAATATTACATTCGGATTTGTTTTTTAAAATATTTTTCTTTATGTTTATATCGAATTTTAGTTTTTAATCTATGTAGATTACTAAAATAAGTATTTGCTTTTAAATGAACTTTTTTACATTAGCCTGATAAACATGCAATTTTATTTAACGCTGTAGCAGATGCAATAAACAATTAAACCTTAATTACTAAACATCGTCAGAAGCGAGTATCCAAAGTTGAAAATCTGAAACACATCCTTAAATTTAGTAAATGTCTGTTGTTTGACAATAATTTAACAATAGAGGTGACAATCATCAATCATATAAAAAAAGAAATAAAAAAGAAAAAATTATATCAGTAAAATATCTATAAGGAATTCAAGATTAAAAAATGGGATAATAATTTGAGTGATTAACAGGATAATTACGTACCTTTAGAACTAGCTCGTTGTTATATGACGTGTAATCACCCACTCCTAATGTCATAACAATATCACTTCTCATCATTATGAAAGCCAAATCCTTCGCCGTTCTATTATCCCCATCCCACGGGATTCCATAGAAGCACGCCATTTTGATCTTATTGCACTGAAAGCAAAATTTAATTTGAATCAAAATTCAATTCGTAATTCAACTGATTTCATTACATTTGCTTCCAATCGTTCCCCGATATGTCCAAGCAAAAATGTGGCCTCAATAAAAATAAGCAAAAGACACAGAGACAAAAAGGAGAAAGTCTGAAGGATACAATACTGATTATTAAAAGTTATCATTGCTGTGGAATAGATTACCTTCATGATGCTAAAAATGAGAATACTTATGAGCAGGGATGTGGACAGAAATTGCACCAATATGCCTTCCTTATCCACCTCATTGGACTGCCACCACAATCTAACCTCAAAAAGGGTCAATAAGTAAGGGTTTGAATGGAAATTTCAACGACTGAGTATACTCAATAATGGAGCAGTGTTGTTGGACGCAAGATTTCAGAGTCCTTGCGCGTTGTGGACCTTTCTTAAGGAAAGTTATGCTGCCAAGTTTGGTAATCAATGAATTCGAGGACCGTTCGATAGCATGCACTGTATGGCAGAGTGTTATCATATGCACAATGACCGTTGACATTATGTAGATACCCTCAATCATATAGATCAGATTTATTAGAAATCTTATGATGGGTGTGTGCATGAACTCGAAGTAGAAATTCTGAAATCAATTGCATAAGTGATGTTCATATTGCATTCATGTAAATTGGGGATATGAAAGAGGATATCGATAGTAGCTAGCAAAAACCTAAGTGAATCAAGTATAACAAACTGCAATGTTTTGGGAATTTCACCTTATATCAAGTTGAGGTTACCTTTGCTAAACTATATATCACAATTCGATATCTTACCGTGGGTAAAATGTAGCCACAATGCTGTCTACCAGTACAATCAATGCTGGAATAAACAATAATAATAATTGCGTATCCGAATATGAGGGTACCTATAAAAAAACAAGTCAGGCGGTTGTAGATTCGAATTTGTTCAGAACTGCATCTTAAACTGGGCTGTTTTAATATGTACTCGTAGAGTCTAATTGTACTTTCTGCACTATTTTCAGCAAGGTATATAAAATATGACCCGAAAAGGTGGCACATAATCATCGATACAGCAAAAATGTAAGTACTTCGAATATCATCAGGTCCAGATTCTTAAAAACAAAGAATATAATCATTGATCATATCTGAACACACAATGTTTTTTGTTTCTTCTGATTACATATCACTAACCTGATTAAATAATTCAAAAAACTAATGAGAAAGGGTGAAAATGATAGCTGATCGATAAAAAATGGATTTGGAGTTGATTTTCTTTTCAATGGAATATCAATATGCTTACCCCAATTGTGATATTCTAGAATGCAAAAAAATATCGGACCAGCATAACCCCAACTAAATATGATAAATTGGAATATCTTAATTATCCAAAATTTCCTCCGGTTGCCATTGTTCAAATAGACAAACTTAAAGATGCGTACGGTAATGTAATCGTCAATGTCCATTCTTGGAGACAATCTAGACCCAAATATTGACGATCTAATAATCTCCCATTTTTATATACCCTTCTAATCTATTCAACAATGATTGATTTTTGTTTAAATCAATAACTGATTGCATGTACCTATCATGAAATTTTAATGATCATCACTTACAGTTGTAAGAATGATATCAAATCTGTATTTAAGGTATTTTAATTTTTAATTGCAATTTTAATCCTTTAGAGTAATTTACTGATTACTACGTCATAAGTAAATTGTCTTTGATTCCACGAGGATTTCAGGGTAATGAAGGAGACTTACTAATAGTTCGTACAAGTTTATATTCAGATATAAAGATATATAATTTTGAATTTCTCACACTTACGATACAATTTACTATTTCTCTATGTTTATGTCAAGTAAATTAATTTGGATACTGCAATTTCGTTTTTTTTTATTCATAAAACTTATTTGCTAAACAAAGTCAGAAGCGAGTATCCAAAGTTGAAAATCTGAAACAAATTCTTTACAGTACCTACTAATTGGTTTCTTGACAATGATTTAACAATACTTAAAAATTGACCATCATCAATCATATTAAAAATAACATTAATTGCAATGGAATAGATATTAGTTTAAAGTTGTATAACTTTTTAAATATTACTAAAATAAACTTGAAATTCCCTAGATATCTTCGAAAAGAGTTGAATTTACTGAATATTTTATTAGATATTAGATAACTTATCAAATTTGTCGGCTATAGGAATATTAATTAAGTTCACGAAATGAAAGAAATTAAATCAGTTAAACAGGTTCGAAATAGTTAAAAAGTGGTATGACTTTCTGAAATTTAGTAAAACAAATTTGAAATTCACTAGATATATTCAAAAATGTTTAAATGAGATACTTTAGCAGCGACCTCTAGTTAAGCAAACGTAAACACAAAATAGCTAAATCCTTTTGCGGGAGTTTCTCAATAGACTAACATTGCAATGTTTTTTGCTGAATGAGAACTGCACATAACGCTACATGCCATGCTATTAATATTCAATGCAAAGTGGCACACAGTTTTCTGTGGTTCCAAAAATATTTTTGCAGTTCTCATTCAGCAAAAAACATTGCAATGTTAGTCTATTGAGAAACTCCCGCAAAAGGA
>JARJDZ010010673.1:0-55300 GCA_030264555.1 Aleochara sp. GC000083
ATGAATGGTCAGCAAGCGAAGCAACCTCCTCCCACCCGAATTCGAATGCATCGTTAATAATTTGTAATATGAATATTGCTGCGGCAGCATCGGCGTGTCAGTATAGTTTACTCGGCCGAGGCAGTCGCCACAAGCGAACAAACAAATAACGGCGATCGCGGACGTGGATGAACGCGTTCAAATGATCCGCAGTGCAATTCGATCCACGAGAATCATCGCAATCGCGTTTCGGATATTACAACTAGCATCACTCACCTAGTTCGCCAGATTGAGAGCGCGTGCAACTCCCGCACATTCGCAACAGTTGCATTGTAGCTGCATGTTTATTAAAGTAAGTACCGCTCGATGAAATGTGTACTCCTACATTTATTTCGTTGCGATATGTTTATCAATGAAGAACCTTGAATTGTATGAACGAATTCAAAACAAATCGCATTCAAATGACACTCGCAATTCAATGCTTTGTGTCTGTCGCCACGCGAATCGAAAAGTTTATATTAATTTCAGTGTGAAATCAATCCCTGTTCGCAAAAAAAACTGGAAGGCACAGTAAAACCAGCGAAAGTCGTAAATAAATTCCCGTGTGAGTTGAACGAATTGCAGATGCTTGACAGGCAATTCTGGTGTTTGTTTCGTCTCGTTGCCGGTTTTCATGAGGGCACCCACACCGCATTAAGGTGTAAATCACGTCCGTGCAGAACGACCAACAAAAATAAAGTCCATTCTTTGGTTCCGGCCATCGTAAAAAAATAATGACAAAGAGCTGAGAAATGTCGGCTGTTGAGTGAAAATATTGCATTTCGCATTTTCCAATTGTTGCTTTCTTATTATTGTTGAAGTGATTGCGAAGAGAGCATCCACTTTCATTTCGAACTGTATCCACATCGATAGACACATTGTTTGAAGCTGTTATGCACGTTAATTATCGAGATGAACGTACTAATTGAATGTACGGCTATGTACTCCATATCCAACTCTCTCTTTTGGATCAGTTGATGGCGACATTTCGGAAATTATATTTGCGCGCATTAACTGAAAATGTCCCGGCAGAATCCAACATTTTCTCACGGTTAAAAATAGCGCTGTTTCATTCATCATTGATTTTCATGGACCAAGCACGAAGTCTAAAATATTGAAAATTATATATATAAATTTGTTGTTTTAGTGCCGAAATGAATCCGCGTACCTTCAGCCTATGCCTGATCGTCATCTGCGCTCTGAGGACGTCCAATGCACTTGAGGGCAACCTCTCCAAGGCGCACTTATGCTGCGAAAACGACAACGTCATCGAGAAGTCGAAATGCAGCAACGGGAAGGTCATCGATTTGAAGTGCCCCACGCGCACGCTGCTCGATCCTGATGCCGATTACGACGAGCACTTCGGCATCAACGACGATGGCTGGCTGGAGTATCCGGGGCCGATTGGCCAGGATCATCTCATCGCCCCCGAAAAGTAGGATTCATTAGTAGATTAATTAATCAACCGACTAATTTGTAAATATTTTGCTAGCTATTGCATCGCGAAGCTCGCATCGTCGAGTGGAAGCCACAGCGCTATCATTTGCTTCGAAGCGATGATAGGTGCAGATGAAGAGAAATGGTACGGATTGCGAGCGATCTGCGGCATCATCTCCGTGGTGTTTCTCGTCGCTACCTTAGCCGTCTATCTTCTGGTTCCCAGTCTTCGCGATCTACAAGTACGACTTCAAATCAATTTAGTATGAAATTTAACAATTTAATTGCAGGGTATCTGCATAATGCATAACGTGAGTGCGCTGGCCATCGCGATGCTCAATTTGAGTGTGGTCCAATTGGGCGAGTTCGAGGACAGCGCCTGCTTGTTCTTCGCGTTCTTCAGCTACTTCACGTTCATGACAGCGTTCTTCTGGCTGAACGTGACCTCATTCCAGATCTGGCGGACCGTTGTGTAAGCGTGCATGCTGATAACACTCCCCCGTCACATCTTATCAACCGAAACGCGCACCCACCCATCCAGAAACAACAACGTGCAATATATGTTCGGCTTTCTGTTGCAGCTACCCGGATATGATGGGCACCGACCGGCAATGGTACTTAATCTACTTGGGCTACGGCCACGGAATGCCTATTCTGTTCCTGATCATGCTGCTCGTAGCGCACCATGTACCTGGTAATCATTTGAAACCAGGTCTCGGTGTTTCGGCCTGCTGGTTCCGAGGTAATCAATAATCAATCCCGAAATGGAACTGCATCCGACTAATCCGTAATGTCGACCTAATTTTAGGTATAACCGAATCCTGGGCGTACTTCTACGGTCCCATCGCAATTTTGTTGCTGCTCAATATGATCATGTTCGTCTGGTGCATAACGAAGCTATGGATCGAACGGAAAACCATGGACGATTTGAAAACCAAATCACTGAAATACAAGTAAATCCCATTTTTAGTTATTCATCAGAATATTCATAAATCATTTCTTGCAGAGTGCGGCTCTACATTAAGCTCTTCGTAATCATGGGCATCATGTGGGTGTTTGAAATTATCTCCTCTGTACTCGAAAACGTCAACGCGTTCCTGGATTATTTGTGGTGAGTGTATTTCGGTGCAAATATTGACGCAGAATTTAATCACGCATGTAATGTATCCGAACAGGATCGTCACCGATTACGTCAACGTCCTGCAGGGCGCTCTTATCTTCCTGCTGCTTGTTGTGCTGCGCAAACGAGCGCTTCGAGGGCTGGCAAGTCGCGGTCTCTGCTGTATTACGTTCCCCAGCACGTGGAAGAACTTTGAGGACGAGGAGAGCGTCCATGAGGACGCCGAGCAAACCATTAATGTGCAGACATAAGCACGTATTGAATGACTTGGAGAGAAATTCAAACAAATCTATTCGAGATATTATTGCTCGCTACTTGTCCTTTGTTCGTCACTATCGTGCCATTGAATCTCAGTACTTATATATTTATATTTTATTAGAAGTACGTGTGTCTTCTAAGTATTTCCAATCGTTTCGAATTTAACATTGTATTATAACAATGTTCTATGAACAATTAATAAAATGTATGTAGATTAAACGAAATGCAATTTGATTCTATTCTGACTGAGGCAACGACAAATTTCATAATTGGCATTTCGCGATTAATTTCCCATGAACGTAGATTACGGATTTTTACTGATATTAAGATATACCTTTCTTATTAATTGGACGTAATGTGGTTGCGATTGGGGAAGTCTCAAAACTAATATCAAAAATTGCTATTTCCAAGTATTTTGGCTAATCTTATCAATGCATTTAAAGTGCTAAAGCTATGAGTAAACAATTAATTGAAATTAAAGTCGAAGTTTCAATTCCAAAATCCTGCATTAATAATTTGATAACCATCCCTGAACGTCTCCTAGAAATGATTACAAAGAGTTTACGTTTTTACGTGTTGTCACATGTCCACTAATGACAATAATGAGTAATATCAGAAAACGGAAATGATTTCGATGGGTTTTCTGAACTTCTGACTACGTAACTACGAATTGTTATTGTCGCTGATTGTGAGTAATTCTTACGACATTTGAATTTGCATAACAGTCATCAAAATGAGTAACGACAATAAGAATCCTATCATTGCTTCAAATGACTATGGATAGTAAAAACAGCACGTAAAATGCGCGTCTAATCTCTGCAATTCAATCCCTAAGCTTCGAGGATTAAAGCAATCTCTTAATTCCCCTCAACAACGAATTATAAGCTCGTTGGCTATCAAATTAACAGGCAACCTTTTGTCAAGGCAGAATATGCGAAATGCGATTTTTCACGAAGCACCGTGCAGCACACCTTCGTGTTCGCTCGTTTGGTAGCTTTACCATGAAAGGTAAACCATGACGCCATCGTCAGCGTATTGAAGCCATAGCTTACCTTGAAACGGTGCCGCATTCGTGAGGGGGGCACCTAGTGGCCCGCATGCCACAGACAAAGAACGAAGCCTCGCTGAAGCAGTCGCAAAAGCAGTTGCAAGCGCGCCGTCGTCGACGAAGGACCGGAAGCACGACATGGTGCAGAGTGCAGCGCGTTGAGTGCACACACCCGTTCCGTTTCCATGGTGGCAATGAACGTCTAAAAATACCTGCGTGCCATTCGCACACGCGTCTCCCATAAAAACAATGCGCGTTTTGCATATATCAGCATCAACAAAGAGCGCTATCAGCACCAGCATGTGACCTCATGATAGCCATCATGCTGGAGAAACGCTTTCGCCGCAAGTCGCGGACTCTTCCACTACTTCCGGTCGCTTGTTTACTGCTAGTGTTCGGGTGCACTGGTGCAGCATACGCCTACTCGCCGAACGCCGTCCACGAAGCGCCGCCCGTACGCATCAACAAATGCTGCGAAGACAACGAGCTCTACGTGTCGACCTCCTGCGTACGGATCGCGGCCGTTGGCGAGACGGGATGGGCGCCGATCTTCACCAACGAGTACGGCGGTGCCAATATCGACGTCAAATACAAGTACGTTATCCTGCCATCATAAACCGCAAAATTACATTTCTGTTAACGTTGTAGATTTGTTACTGGGTTACCTGATTGTGGATCCCATCAACAATGGCCCATCTTCCACTATGCCAACTCTTCAGATGTCCTGCGGCTGCTGCCGAGTGGTAAGCTGCGACATTACATTCAACGGCCGCTACCTGGGGAAGAGTACGGCTCCGAGTTCGATTTCAACAAGAAGAAAGTCTTCTATCATGATTACGACCAAGGCAAATACTGCCTGGATAAGGTACGCAACTCATCGCACTCCATTCATATCTACATGTATTCGTTGTGCAGCGAATTGATGATGGGAAGCCCAAAGAGTACGCACTCGTCTGCGGACCGGAACGGGAAACCGATTGGACCGCTACCGATTTCATGATGCGCAACATCGTCAATCCGATAACGCATTTGACGTCAATTGCCTGTTTTCTCACCATCGCCATCGTCTACTTCGTGATGCCGACCCTCAAGGATCTCGTGGGCAACATCATCACCACGTTATGCTTATGTATGATCGTCAGCCAAGCAGCAGATCTGATTCGCATTCTTACGATATTCAACAGTCATTTAAGCCTCCTAATTACAGGTAATCGTCTTACGTATATCATGTAATAATAATACTTATGAATCTTGCTTATGAATCACTTGTAGAAGCCATTTGCTACATCAGCCTCCTCGGAGCGTTCTTTTGGCTCAACAGTTTGGCCTATTACATTTGGAAGACGTTCAAGTATGCATTTAAACTAACGCTATAAACAGATTTATGAAAATCGAGACTTGCAGATCCCGCAATGTGTACCTGAGAATCACTGACTCCAAGAAATTCTGCTACTACTCGTCGTACGCGTGGAGTTGCACATTTATCTTAGGTTTTCTTGCCATCTTCGCGCACTACACGATGGATTACGATACGAACGTGCGCAGCTATATGAGCATCGACGAACAGGAACACATCGGTTCGTTGGGAATCATCATTTTCTTCATGCCGATTGCCTTCACGATACTCGTCGACGTCTTCTTCTTCGCCACGACGCTCAAAGTTATCGGCAGAATGAACACTTACGGCCGGATTCATCACAAATTAAAACACAGGTAACCGCTAACCACGAAATGCGTTCAAAATGGTGGCCTTCGAACTCATCAAGAAAAAGCAGCAGGGTTGCCAACTTTGACTCATTTTCCCCTATGCGTGTTTGGTAACTAATTTTACCAAATTTCTTATTTTTCAGTTTCCGGATGTTTTTGTTGTTATTTTTAATAATGACACTAACCTGGGTCTTCTTTCTTATGTCGTTCTCGCGGTTCGATGGCCTCGTTTATGCCTACATCATAGTCAATGCCTTCCAAGCGCCGATATGTCTCTACATTTGTCTCATCAATCAGCGACATGTAGCGTTTCTTTTGCGCAAAACTTGCTGCTACACGAATTGCGTATGCGCTTGTTGCCGGCCGGAGCCGGAAATCGAATGGGGCGACGAAATGACCGCAATGAATAACGGCATTTACTAATTGCAATGCCAGTTAATTTGAAAACCAGTTAACCGTCCCAGACATGGCCGATAACGAGAGGCGCATCATGTACTTAAATTACTAATACTTAGTTCTAATAAGCATATTTTTATATAAGGAAATTGTGATCGAAATAAAAACTCACCTGTCTGAAAAGATGTCCTTCGTCGCGTTTCATCAAATTGGAAAGTTGACAACGAACCACCAAATGGCAATCGTCCAGGACGGTGTTGAAGAATCGTCTTGTAGGTAACAACGCCTCCAAATCGGTGACCAACTCCAGGAAGCGTTCGCAATACTGCAGCGTGTCCTTATCAATCTCCCCCTCAGCTGGTATACTATCCAAAATCCGCATAAATTTCAGCATGATATTATGCAAAAACATGCGCTCCCACATCAGCTTTTCAACGTTTTCCTGCTTGTCTTTCTTCTGTATCGCCTTCCAGTACTTCTTCCAACGTGGATAGCGTTTGAATTCGAATTCTCGACGTGCCTCTTGCAATGAAGCCCACATTGACAATGAAACTAATCGTTTCACTTGATTGCGGCAAATTTGCTCTTCCATGCTATTAAAGCATCGGTTAATGAAGACAATCAAGGCGGTTTGTTCTTTAATTGACAATTTCGAGGCATCGTCTTCAAGGCAAAGCGTGAGCACTTGCTCGAAAAATGCGCCAAAATGTTCACTCTTGTTGGAAAATGCTTGCCAAACTTGTACTCTCTCTCTGAATTTCTCATTGATCATGATAACAATTGAAAGAATATGTGCTACTGATGCACCTGGTGTGTAATTGGGCCATAGGTAGTTCTCCAAATACTGACTGAACTCCAATACCATTATTCGCCTTATGCTGAAGCTAAGATGAATCATTGATTAGAATTGTAACCAGTTGAAACTGATATAAATCTTACTTGCTGCCTTTTATGTCCTGAAGATACACATCTTCGATAACATTGGGATCGAAGTTTGCATGTCGTTCGGAGGTGTGTGGAGACCAATATTTTTCAGCAAGCTGTTTAAAACAAAACGTTAACAAACGTTAATTTAGGGGTTATGATCTAAGCTAGCGGACTTGCCTGTGTTATATGGTCCGCGTTCAATTGTTCCACGGTGGGTGCTATTATCTTCACTGGCGTATCCACTTCCATGGCCATTATTTAGCCTGAAGATTCACAAATTAACAATAATTAGTTTATTTCACGACAAAATCACGTTCACCGCTTTTTACGAGCATTAAAAAAAACTAAGCATGGCCGCCTTTTCCAGCCGCTGCTGATATGAATTGCGCATGCGCACTCGAAGAATTTTGTATATTAATAAATAAATAAATTTAAACATTTTCAATTTACGAACAAACTAAACAAACTAAATCGTAATTAGTAGGTAATATAATTACATAAAGAATTGTTGTATTTCATTTGTTTTTAAAATATGCAAGTCAAGTTGACAACATGAGATACTTTCCTGGACCAGATCGAAGTTTCCTGGATTTAACGCAAAACACGAGTGAAACATAATTGCAGATTGTAACAAACAAATCAAGGAATATATAAATTCTAATTAGAAAAGGCAAATCAAATCTAATTAGCATAAAACGGAAAATTCCATAAAACAATTTTGAGAAAGTACAGGGAACACAGCTTAGAACGCAAAATGTATGGGTCAAGGAAAGTGGTTCAATAATTGCACGCAATATAAACATAACCTTAGCGCCGACCAAAACATTCCGATTTGTTTATTATGTTAATAATCGATTTTATCAATTAACGACCATGTCTGATGCATGGGAGGAAATACAAGCCGTTAAAAGTAAGCGCAACAGTCTCCGTGAGCGTTTGGAGAAGCGTAAAAAGGAACGCCAAGATATTTTGGGATCAAGTTTAGGTAGTACATCCCAGCCAACTACGACACAAATTGAAAACACTGGAAATGCAGTGCATTCTTCATCAATAAATGATGACTCCAAAGTAAAACATGATTCCATTGAAGAGGAAGATTTAATTAAAGTTGATCCAGAATTGGAGAAAGGCCTGTTGAAAAAACTCAATGAAGTCACTCTTCAGATACCAATTACATCAAATGAACTCTTGGAGCTGCTGAAAGACAACCCAAATGCCTCTGAGAAGTCCATTTGCAATCTGTTACAAAAGTTTGCTACACAGAAAATCATCACAGTTAGAGATGCAATCAAAGAAGGCCAGGTAGAATTGGAAGTTACATTTATTGAACACACAAAGTTAAATGCACTTGTTGAGGATGAAGGTGCTGTTGTTAAACCAATTACGAAACGTAAGCGTGAGGAAACGCCAGAGAAAACTGCCCTGGATGATGATGATAAGAAAAAGAAGGAGAAAGGTGATCCAAAAGCTGCTGATATCATGGTTAGTAGATATAACAATAAACAATTGCAAACTTTGTTTCTACAATTTTGATTTCTAGTCACTACTGCTAATGCCATCTACAAAAGAGAAGGAGAGTAAGAAGATTGGTGAAGAAATTTTGGACCTGTTGAATAAACCAACTGCCAAGGAGAAGAGCCTTGCGGAACGTTTCCGGTCCCAAGGAGGTGCACAGGTCATGGAATTCTGTCCATACGGCACAAAGGGAGAATGCCATCGAAACGCTGGATCTGTGCCATGTAAAAAATTACATTTCAAGAAGATTATTCAGAAACACACCGATGAAACGCTTGGTGATTGCTCGTTTCTCAACACCTGCTTTCATATGGACACATGCAAATATGTGCACTACGAGGTGGACCGTTCAGGACAAAGTAAAGAAGCTCCATTGGCTCCAAAACCGATGATCTCCTCAGAGAGCACCACGTTATACCCAGCGCAATGGGTACAATGCGACCTGCGCTACTTGGATATGACTGTTCTTGGAAAATTTGCAGTCATCATGGCAGATCCACCATGGGACATCCACATGGAGCTCCCATATGGCACCATGTCCGACGACGAGATGCGTCAACTCGGCATCCCCCAGCTGCAAGACGAAGGCCTCATCTTCCTCTGGGTGACCGGACGCGCTATGGAGCTCGGACGCGAATGCCTCAAGCTCTGGGGCTACGAACGCGTCGACGAGATCATCTGGGTGAAGACGAATCAATTACAACGCATCATTCGCACGGGCCGCACCGGACATTGGCTGAATCACGGCAAAGAGCACTGCCTCGTTGGCATGAAGGGCAACCCGCAGAATTTGAATCGCGGCCTTGATTCGGACGTCATCGTCGCAGAGGTGCGCGCGACGAGCCACAAACCGGACGAGATTTACGGCATGATCGAGCGTTTGTCGCCCGGTACGCGCAAAATCGAGCTGTTCGGCAGGCCGCATAATATTCAGCCGAATTGGATCACGCTGGGTAATCAGGTCGAAGGTATTCGACTCATCGACCCCGAACTGATCGAAAGCTTTAAAAAGCGATACCCGGATGGTAACTGCATGGCTCCACCACCTGAACAGCATTAAGTTATTGCGAAATTTTTGAATCTACTCCCATTCCCCGCCCCGTGTCCCGTTTTATAGCCCTTGGCGATATTTATTACGTGTTCTAATTTTAATAAATTGTAAGGCAGTTATTTGCGACTCAATTGTCGATGATTAATGTAATTCCCCCCTCTACCACACCGCAAATTACGTCTGCCGCCGCGCGGACTCACGAGTGGGCCGTTGTAGTCATAATGTACGCAATAAGCAATGAAAGTAAAACATAAACAAACAATTAAAACAACTTACAGCATCGTCGCCGTTGGGGACAGCTGGTGGTGGGGAAACGACGGACTCGTCGAGCAGCAACACCACCAGCACAAAACAATCCTTTGTTTTGATTACACCACGCACGTATGCGCCGTCCTTTGCTTTGCTCGTCGAGACGCAATTCACAATTCGAGCGTTATTTCCTCTGCGCTTAGAGGCGCGTTTCGTGTGCCCGCCTGCAGCACGCAATCAGCTGTTTTTCCGCTGACAGTTGAATGCTAAGATGGCGTCCGTCTGAAATTAGACAAAGAAGCGTTTGTAAATAATCCGCGATAACAAGTGCAAATCGAAGTGATCGTCGCTGAAGTTCGCATAAGTTGCACCACCTGATTGTGATCGTTACGATGCTGGACCTCGAAATCGTACCCGAACGTTCTTTAGGCTGTGAACAATGGGAGTTCATTCTAGGTGGGTAGACCTGCAAGCATCCTCATCACCGTGCACAAGCCAACCAAACTATTTTTGTGTAATGCGTATTATCTGAGTGCTTCTGCGACTCAGCGAGCGTCTGTTTTCGTCAACAACAAACAAACGATTTCGCGAAGCGCAAGGCGCGACAACGCACAACAAACGGCCATAATGCGAATCAATTTTGTTTTGAAAAACAAAAGAATACACAAAAACAATTGAATCATGTTTGGTGTTATTGTGCAATAACTAATGCTGTCATCGCTCGTTTGATTGCAGGAATGCATTTTTCCCAAGCTGTTGCTATCATTCAATCACAAGTTGGCTTAATTAAGGGTGTCCAAGTACTGTATAATGATAGTGTGAGTATATTTACCTGGTAAGCTTGAAGGGTCTGTGATGAATATGGTCTCTCTTCCAGAATCCACTAGAAATAGACATAATTATTAATTTACCTCAAGATGGCATTAGATTATTCTTCGATCCAATTGTCCAAAGACTAAAAATTATTGAAATATGCAATATGAAAATGGTCAAACTCAAATACTGGTGAGTAGCACAAAACAAACAGCTGTAAGCGTGGTTGCCTACACATACGCATTATGAAGGTCAAGGTTGACTCTAGTTTTGGGTTGATGCAACAATTGATGATGATGTATGCTTACAGCGGGCTGCACTTTAATTCGCCGGAAGTGCTGCCGTCGATCGAACAAATCGAGCACTCGTTCGGTGCGACACACCCGGGAGTCTACGACGCCGAGAAGCAGCTCTTCGTGCTGAACTTCCGCGGGCTGTCGTTCTACTTCCCAGTGGAATCGAAGTTCCAGACGAGCAGCACGCACAACCTTGGCTCGCTGCTTTTCCCTGCGGGCGCATCACCTCTGGTCGCGCGTATGGCCGTCTATTACGGCTCTAGCGTGGAAGCAGCGTCCGCACCTGAGCTGCCGTTGACATGCTATCATGGCCAGCTGTATCTCTGCAAAGCGGAGGTTCTGCGAGCCGCATCCTACACGAAAGGCGTCCGCCTGACGTTGATGTCGAGCGGGAATGCACGTCGACTCGAGCATTCACGCCTCCAGCTCGAGCGGGACGTCCTGCTGGGCAATTCAGCACAGGATGTGGCCTCCGCGCTGGGAGCACCCTCCAAGGTCTTCTACAAAAGCGAGGACAAGATGCGCATCCATTGCCCGAACGCGCATAGACGAGTTTCGGCAGCGCGCAGCGACTATTTCTTCAACTACTTCACGCTCGGTTTGGACGTACTCTTCGACGCGCGTACGCACCGCGTCAAGAAGCTGGTGCTGCACACCAACTATCCAGGTCATTATAACTTCAACATGTATCAGCGGTGCGAGTTCACGGCGCCGTTGAATGGAGTCGAGGTGACTGCGTATTGTCGATGGGATGAGTTGTGCAAGAAGTTGACGCCCAGCGAGCGACCAGTTGTGCTGAATCGCGCAAGCTCCACGAATACGACGAACCCCTTCGGCAGCACCTTCTGCTACGGCTATCAAGACATCATCTTCGAGGTAATAAGAAGAAATATTCCTACAATTAATGGGGTCACCGCAACAATGGAGGAATATTAATCAATTCTGTTTTTGTAGATAATGCCTAACAATTACATCGCCTCCATGAGCATATATGGCGATGGGAGACCAGCGGCGGGGGAGTGCGAGCAGGCGTGACAGAGGCTCTCTGCCACCTACCTCATACTTGCTAACAGGTACTGGCAACCATAATCTACACAGCACAACAACAAAAAAAACTAAAAAACCAAGAAAGCGACAAAAAAACAAGGATTTTCTTTCCGGATTGTCTGTCAAGTGCTACCAGGAGGGCTCGCCCCCCAACATTTACCGTTCACCGATGGTCAGAGATATTTAGTATTAAGTTAGGACAATTATTAACGCCTAAGTTAGTTCATTTGCAACTTCGCCCCCCGAATTGACTAACCCGCGGTCACGCGGTTTGCGTGGTGCGCACGTAGGGTACGTATTTAGTTTCTTATTCCCGCAGTAAGCGCAAACGCGGCAAATCTCATTTTAAGCTGTGACAACAAAAAAAGTTAAAAACCACACCCCGAAAAAAAACCAAAAAACAAAAGTATTGCTAATTTAAGTTACGTTAAGTTATCGTCTTTTTGTCGACACTATTTTTGGGTAACAAATTTACATGTTTAGTTTAACGCAACGTAATTATTTATTAGAACGTAGGCGGCTTGTTCGCGAGGCATTCATTTTTCGACTCAAATTTGGCTGTACTTATAAAAGAACCGCCGAGGAGAGGAGAGGATGCATCCACTCCTGGTAGAGTTGACCTGGAGTCAACTTGACGATTGTTCTTGCAAAACGCGAAATATGCCCCCACAATATTGTCGAGAATGTTCAATGATTGCTTAGCTATTCTAGTAACAAGTGTGTTGACGTTCACGTTAATGATAACTTCTATAATCTTTATGGCATTAATCTCAGAAATAAGTTTGTATGAGAGGTATTGGAGCATATTTGTTACATGAAACTCCCGTATTGCCAACCAAATCAGTGAATCGCAAACACCCTGTAAATATATGATACCGCTACAACAAAACATTCTGTGCAGTAAATGGCGTACGTTCTTGCGATTCGTTCTGGAATCGTATGGTTGCAAAACAATTTTAGTTCTTCGATAATTGTTAATCATTTACTTGTACTGCAACACATTATGCATGTGTACAATATGGATTAGGTTGTTAAACAAATTGATAAGAATATGACAAAATACTGCCATAACTTCAAATCTCTTCAAGCGCTTCTCATTATTACGTCTACCCGAACGTCCCTCGAAAGCGAGGGAATGAATGAACGAAAACCATTTCGGTTTTATCATTTGCCAACGAGTACCTACACTGCACACGGGAAATGGTTGAGTTACTGTTTCAACTGGACGTAAATTATTTGTATAAGTTATGAAGGAAATCGTTGCTGATACCGATCAAAATCACTCGCACCCCAAGATGAAATGTTGATAATAATTCCCAAACAATGGAAAACTCTACAAAACAGGAGCAGAAAATATCTCTAGTATAGGGCTACAAAACTATACGTGGAAATGTGACGTTTATCATACACATGACACCCTAGAAATATGTAAACCGAAGATGTGTTTCAAATAGAAACGATTTCTTGTACTTGTCATATGCATAGATAGTGTTTACATATTGGAAAAATGTAGCAATCACATTTCTCTTATGCGTACATATTATGTAACGATAATTGTTAGACTCTATTTTCTTGCACCTGCAAAGGTGTTTTCAGTTATTTTTGAGGAAAGTACGCAGAATTAATAATAAAGAAACATATTTACCTTAACTTAAATGTTTCATTTGTCATTCAGTCAATTTACCTCTTCACAGAGTTATTTCATAATTGAGTACCAAGGACTTGGAATTGGATGCATAATGTTTGAGTACTCATCAGTATTCAACTTTGATAAGATTTTATATAGTAGAAATCTTGTAAATTGCACCAGCAAAATAATAGTTTCAAATTTTGTACTTACTTTGCCCCCACACCTTCTGCACCATGGTCATTTATCATCTAGGAAATCTTTCAAGTCCAAGTCATCAATATCCAATTGTATTTCTTCAAGTAAGGCACTAGGTTGACTTTTCACCTGAATTTCTGCAATCAAAATTATCTCTGAGAATTCTTAATTAATGATCTATGACAATTACTTACTTGGAATGGTCCCCAATGTTTTATAGGTCTCTAAGTCACTCTTGAAGGCGTCTTCAAAAGCTTTCTGGCGTTCTTCTAGCACTTGCTTCTTCTTCACCTCAGCATCAATCACAGCCTGAGCATGTTTCTGTGCCAATTCAGTTCTGAGTGTCTCCAAATTGGCTAAAAATATATGAATTACACACTAAATCAACTAAATTTTCAAGTATTACCTAATTTTTTCTCCTCATACAATGCCAGTTGATATCGATGATTGTTTTTCTTCTGTTCAAGTGCCTGCTGCTCTACAATGTCTTCAAACATCATCAAATCCTGCTCGACTTGTTCAAAAGACTTGCTCAACTGCTGCACTTGTTGGTTGCATGTCTCAATTGCATTGTGAAGACTAGGAACATTTGTGAGCAACTGATTGATTTTGGAGATACTCATATTTTGAGCAGTGATGTATGAGTGGATGTTCTCGATGATTTCGGCTGCCTTCTGCGCTCCGGCTGCGTTGTCCTCGTTGCTTTGATGGAGTTTCTCCCATTGTTGATGGAAATGCTCGAGAAGTTCAGCGCCAGCATTCAAGTTGACTCTGGAATCCGAAGGAATTGATTCGCCACTGATGATTGGAGCATTGCGAACGTTCAATAAATCGCGCAAATTATTCAACATATCCATTACACGTTGCAAAATAGATTGTAACGAAACAAAACAAGTATAATGACTGCATTAATTGCAGTAACGCGAGTTATTTGCACGGCTTACATTTTGAATGGATGAGGCTTGTTGACAATCTCGATTGTCGATTGTTTTGAACGATGACGTAGCGCGTGATGTGCAATGAGTCGTGTTCCCATACTCACCAACAACAGCGTTTTGTTCCGTGTCCGATGGTTGTTCCTGACGTATAGGCGGTTTGGGCGCACCGCCATCTTGGCAGATTTCGAGCGCTCGTGCGACCTCTACAATCGACACAACAGCGCAAAAGCGTGTGTTGATAAATTTCGAAACAATGGCGCGAAAATGAGCAATAGCCTCATTTTTAATGAATCACTTATGATAAAGGATCGACTGCGAGCGGCGTTCGAGAACATCGTGCTGGTTTCGGAGCATGACTTCGCGCAGGACATCACCTACCAGCGGACGCACCAGGTACGTTGAAAATACAAAAAATCATTTCGGACTAATGCGAACTGTCATGTCGACAGGCTCTGCACGAGAAGATCAAGAAATTAGAAGCGGATGATGACTATGAGGGACCCCGGTACGTTGAAGATGTCATCCCCCAGAGCAATTTGGCCAAATATGGACGTTACCAGTATAATGAGAGCCGGGAGCGGTCTTATACGCCATGCGCCCCGGTTACACCGTTGCACCATCCGTTTCTCTTCAAGTGCGATGTCGTCCGGGAGCCTTGGATGCTGCCCGACGTGGAGCAGGTCTTCATCCACACCGTGTATTCGACGTCGTTCAATTTTAATCTATATGAGACCGAGCTGGAGAAGCTCGACGCGGCCTACGCCGACGATGGCGTCTACGGCGTTTTGCCCTTTTGCGTCATGGGCGAGTTCTACAAGGCTGCAACGAGCGACGCTTCCATGGAGCAGGCAAGCGCTGGGCGCACCTCCACGTCGAAAAGTGACCCGCAAAGTCAGACCGACGACGACGACCAACAAACGTTGAAGGAAGACGGTTATTTACCGCACTATTTTAATGCGACCGAAAGTGAGGCTATTGAACTTAGAAGACGCATTTTAAGTAGTAAGTATCCTGTCTGATTCAATTCGAATGTAAGGATAGACGATAATTTTGGCCTA
Source organism: Aleochara sp. GC000083 (assembly GCA_030264555.1). Taxonomy (NCBI): domain Eukaryota; kingdom Metazoa; phylum Arthropoda; class Insecta; order Coleoptera; family Staphylinidae; genus Aleochara; species Aleochara sp. GC000083. The sequence continues at coordinate 15,704 of JARJDZ010010673.1, forward strand.
TTTGCAGATGACGTTAGAAAATTATGGAAAAAGCCAAAATTAGTTAGTAAGGATCGTTTATTAGAAGTTTATAAATCGTTATTAGACAATATATTTTTCCACGAAGACGAATATCCCTTCGACAGCAGCCTCAAAGCGGATGATACCAATCTGCAGGTAATCAATCCAACTTCATTTGCCACGTCATACCCAAAAACGACGTCAGCGCCTCCTACACAATTGGAAATTTTATATCCTTAACCAACGAAATTTTCAAATTTCGACTAGAAACTGGTTTCTTCGATTGTATGCCTGAATCAGAAGATACCGAAGCCTGCAGTACCGCGCTCGCCGAAAGATCCGAAGTCCTTGGAGAGCACCCAGCTGGTGAAGAAGTCGCTGCTGCCGAAGCCGCACCGACGCCTCTATTCGGACGTGGTGCAAGGCAACAAGTCGGCGGTGAAGGGCTCGAAGCCTACGAGTCCGAAGTCGGAGAGTGGCGTCGAGGAAGCGATGAACATTACGAAAGCGAGCTCGTTATTTCTTACCACGGAGACGGCGTCGTCGTCGGCGACGGCCGTCGACCCCCTGTGCGAGCTGCGCACCCCTTCGCCAACACCCAGCCTCATCGAGCTGCCATCAGGAAGTGGCGCCAGCAGCTGCTATCACCATTACCACCAGGTGGCCAGCGGCAGCACCTCGACGAAGGCGGCCGACACGAAGTACACGCCGGACGTGTCGCACACGCATAGTGGATACCCGATCAACCACTGCAACATGCCCTTCATAAACGACCCTCCACCTGTTGGTGAAGTCAACCAGCGGACTTCTGGTGCAACCTTCAGCCCCAGCTCGAATGCGGGCGCTTCAGGAACCGCTGCAAGTTTTCCGAACGTCTTCAACTCGATGCCGTATATTCCAAACTCTCCACCGTCGGTTTATCCTGGTGCTAACTACCATAGGCTCGGTGGCTACCCAAGTACGCCGCCTTCCCCATATGCCTCAGCGGCATCATCATCGGATGCGTATACCCGCTATCAGCACCAGGTGCCCCCGCTGCATCGCACGCATAATATGAACCCAAACGCGTGCCAACAGCAAGCGGCTGCTGCCGCAGCTTCCTCATGGTTCGTCGCACCGTACCGCCCGGCGCCGTACGGCGTCTTCTTGTTGCCGCAGCTGCCCAACAAGCACCGCTGGTCCAGCCAGCACTACATGCGTCCCGCGACGCCGCCGTCGCTTTTCGCCGCAGGCACCTCGGCCGGATGGCAGCCGGCCACCGCGCCGACTACACCCATCAACCGCACCGCCTCCAGCCACCAGCAGATGAACTGCTATGCGATGCTCGCCGAGGTGCCGAAGACGAAGCGCAAGCCGCCGCTGCTCACACCGAAGTATTCGCGCGGGAAGACCGATGGTGGCGCGTCGAAGATGAAGCATTTCGGCAAGAAGGGATCGTGGGCGAGCAATACGGCCGCCGCCGCCGCTGCAGCAGCAGCCGCCGCAGCCGCCGCCAACGCCGCGGCCGCTGGTGGCGCCGGCCAGCCGAACAAGATACTCACCAAGCCGAGCTCGGACTTCCGCATTATGACGCGGGGCGAGCTCCCCGTCGGGGAGGCGCGCCTCCCGGTGCGTCGCGCCGACAGCGACGAGGCGCTCATCCCGGTGAGCGCGTGCGCCTCCGAGGAGCTGGAGAAGATCGCGCTGCGCGAGTACCAGCCCTCGAACGAGACGTTCTTCAGCGAGATCGAGCGCCTAGCGGAGGAGCAGTACGACGGCAATCCGGAAAACTGCTGCCGCCCCCCGAGTAGAATCCTACGTTGTCGTTTCGTCGGGGGGCTGGCTCGCACTTCTTCGTTTTACTTCATTTTGCATTTGTATCTATCTATCAATACATGCTGATATTTATCGTTTTTTTAACACCAACATTGCAATCAACAAATCACATCATAGAAATTGTATAATACACCAAAGATCTCACCTTTTTATGTAACCAATTACATTCGCTGATCACTCACATTTACAAACTGACTGAACAATGTACAAAACTAATTAATCACCAGCAAAACAACGAATTTGACAAATAAATTAACTCTGCAAAATTTTAGGTTAACTTCATCAAACGTCACTGGTTGTATGTTTGGTTGCCTATAGTATTCTCATTAAGCATCAGAAAAGTTCATATTTATAATATTCATATATTATCGCTCTTCATGTTCTTAAGGAGTAATAATGTTTATTACGTATGCATCTATAATAGGTACATGTTACACATAAAATATAATAAACTGGTAACAAAGATCTATGCAATGTTGGTTGGTATCATGATTACTTTTTAGTTTGTTTGTTTGTTGTTTTGTTGCTGTTGCTGCTGCTGTTGCTCGTATATTTGTGTTGCTGTGTCTCGTATTTTAGTTCGGCTATCTGTGCCTTGCAATGCTGTATTGTTTTCATATTTTTCTCGTTACATTACATTTTTTGTATAATTATGCATATGGATGACAGAACTAGCGCAAGTCGATTCAAAATGATGAGGATGCGTTTTTGCGATGAACGACACATGTCCGCACTTGTCCGTTAAGAATGCATATGATGGTGGTGGATGAGAGGATGCGATTACTAATTATAATACTAAAGATTCATTGATAAATCACATTGACCTAAATTAGTGATGTAATTGTTTCCTTCGTGTGTGGGCGTGTTGTTCATGTGAATTATGTCTGGGAGATGTCTTAATTTGGTTGTTCGCGGGTCGCAATGGTGTTGGGTATCATTTGTGTGGCGTGTGTGGTGTCTTGAGAGAGGGATGGTGATTATTTTCATGCTCCATTCACTTTGTTTTGAGCGCGTACATTGGCTCAGTCTCTCACATAATAATTATTACTATGAATGATTTTTAGTCATTAATCTCTAAAATGTATGTGTTGTGTGTTTGTTTCTTTAAACTCTATCGCTCATTTTCTCAATGGTAGCACCTCAATCGTCTTCTTGTGTCTTTTTGCATCTCTTCCACGCGGGTTTAGACACACACCGCTTCCTTGTGCATTTGTTTGTTTGTTTTTTTTTCTAGCTTGCGGGTAAAATATTTTGGTTGAAAACCGCCAGCCGCGAGCGCCACGCGCGCCGGAAGTAAAGATACACAGTAGTAAAAATAGACGTTCTTTCTAGATAATTGTTTTGTTTTCATTTTTTTTTTCTCTTCCACTTCTTCATCTCTTGGATCATTTCCGCTTCGCGTCTCCGCGTCGTGTCCGTTTCCGGCTCGCCTCTTTGCACGTGCGCGTTCAACAACGAATGTACATCAACTACAAAGTTAAGAAGTTGCCTCGCGACATTTTGCGTTCTTCCGCTTTTGCATTTTTGTTTGTGCTGTATAATTTATGCTTACAGTAGGTATTTTTTCTTCGCTAGACTCGCCGCCTGCGCCTGCTCGTTTTAACAACTAGAAAAACGCATGTACAACAACGAAATGAAACAATAAATTAGACTGATCGACAATTTAGGTAGCGCCTTGCGCTCATGCACACTCTACATCGCACGTAACATTGACATTGATTTGCTGATAGATGCGTGGAACGTGCACACTTGGTTGCATACGATGCGCATCCACCTGACTATACAATTACATGAACCAGCACACATCATTTCGATTGATTTGTTTGATTGTTATTCCATACAAATAATCGTAGAAATTAAATAAGAATCTAAGTAATCATAAAATCCATTTAAATCGTTTAACATACACATTTGCTTGCTGTGTGTTATCATCGTTAATATAACTACTTGGCTCTTTCTTTCCCTCTTTACACACTTCAATTCACATTAGCAGCTCTCTTGTTTAGCAAGAGTCTCGTGTACGCATTACTTTTTTTTATAAACAACAGTGTAATTCTCCAATTAGACATTATTACAGATATTTATATATTAGAATCAAATAGTTCATCATCATTGCATTTCACTGAAATCGATTAAACAGAACGAACATTTAAAATGTTTGTTTTACAGAAAATCACAATAGTTTCATATATATATTATATATAATAGTTGGTAGTTTTTTTTTCTCAAGGAGGTTCATTGCACATGTATACATTATATTCTAAACACAATATTTTATAGTATGTTTCATTTGGTTTCTCATATTTCCTCGTACTCTTCTCGTATTCATTAAATTTTTTATGCATTAATAGATCATCAAATTTCGAACCAAACTATAGATACAGACGCGCATTAAATTAGTTTCTATGACTTGCTGAACGTTCAGTGCGTTGAAATTTTGCATTTCCCTTATTCGTATTTAATTTTTTTTTGTTTGATTTCAAATTTTTATGATTTTTTTTTTGCTTGGGCCGAATTGTGAATTTCGTGTCTTGTGTTTTTCATCTTCTATTGCATCACGTTCTCACAGGTATTGGCAGGTACTGTATATGTAATTATATATCATCATGATCGGAAGGTTGTTGTTCGCAAAACAACAGAATCCACACGTTGAAACAATGGTACGACATCAAAGAAACATGATGTAGGTGCGTGTGGGGTGGCTTGTGACGATTAATTTTAACCGGGAGGAGCGTAACGTTCCATCATACGACATCCACACAACGTTGGAGGAAAATGCGTAAACACAACGCGCGTACAATGTGCGCTTGCAAATTTGCTATGAGCAGAAATTATCAAAATGATTCTTCGCGTTGTTTGACTTGGTCCTATACAGTTTTTTTGATGGCGGTTGGTAATGGTGTAACGTCACACAAAATTCCACATGGAGATTGCCGTCCGCAGATCCTTCTTGTCCACGCGGTATTCGAATTTGCTAGCTAATTTCTTAAACGACTTCGCAATCTGCACATTGGCCTAAGCAGTAACTCTTGCCTCGTTTTTTGTGTATGCTTGTGATTCGCTCGCTCTACAGCCAGAAGAAATACATGAATGATGGAGACGACAAAATGGCGGCGTACGTGCATATACAAATATAGTTTCGACACCCGAACGCAACGAAAGTGAAACGAAACAAAACGATCTACAAACAAGAAGAAGAAAATTAACAAGGAGAACTAAGTAGACAGACATTTAAACAACTCGTCCGGTTGTAATGGAGAATTAGAGATCAACTACGTTTTTGAAAGAAATTACGTTCCATTTCCATTGGCCGCCCACTCGATTTTTCGGCCCCCGGTGCCCAACTCGGTGCATCCGTCCCAATGAAATGGTGAATCTTATCAAGTTCCCTGATCGCTTTTCTCAAACGTGCTTATACCGCTCCTAGACTCTTCCCTCTCCTCCGCCTTTCGGCGCTCGTTTCTAGTAGGTTGTTTGCCTCGAACAGTAATGTAATTATAATATAGTGAATTATATGGCGTTTTTGTAGACAGAAGCAACTAGAGATTTGTATCATCTTCATCAACATCATCATCAGCGTCGTCATCATACGTTTGTTTGGCGGCGGGCCGCGCATGCTCTGCGCGCCGCACCGCTCGCCGTTTGCCGCTTGCTGGATTGCAGACGTTCTTGTTGCTGTCGTCGTAATTGAAAAGGGCGGTTATAACAGTTCGTATTGACGCAGATGCATACGTTGGATGATGTCTCGACAATCATTGAACACACGTTTTATGTTTTCCGTATCGACGGCACACGTGAAGTGCGGATAGCAGTAATGCTTACCCTCCCCTGTCGCCGTACTTATACGCTGTGAATGCAGAGAGTTGTCGATTACAAAGCCGTTCGGAATTTTCGACGGTTAAAATAATTATTCAAATTGTTGTGATAACTTGGGCGCCATCAGTGAGAGATATTCGAACTACAACTAGCATTTGCAAATTTAGACTTTTCTTTTGGGTGGCAGATTATGCAGAAATTATACCATCGCAAATGAAGATATCTTTAAGAAGCATCTTAATTGTGGACTGTAAATTTTCAACGTATCTGCAGTTAATTTCTTTTGTGAAGATATGATTAGTATGATGAAATAATTGTAGTTTACAAGCACAACTCACAAGGGGCGCTCAAGTCGCAACAAGAACAAATGTGACATTTTGCTATTAACCAGAAAATGGAAAATGCATCAAGGAAAATACTCACTAGGAACTCATCCCTTATGAAGTACTTGGCTTTCACTACCTCTGGCTCCTCGTTGCCGTCATTCGCAGCATCGCCGGGCGTCTGATACCCTCTGAAGTCGGGAAAATAATCTTCTAATTTACTTTTACCTGCAAAAAGCGAACGTAAGAAAATGGCGGACACATGTTGTAAACTGCCTCGAATTAAGTCGGCAAATACGAGGCAAAATTCATGAAAAACAATGTAAATATAAACAGCAAGTAAAACAAGACGCTCGAAAAAGTCGTCGACGACGCTTTCATCATGCGCAACACGCCAGCACGTCACGGCTTTTCCTCGTTCTATAATAAAAATGTGATAACCTTGTGCAATAAAGCATTGCGAAGAAAACTCGTGGGCGGTTCGGTTTCTGGCGTGTCACCAAGAAAAAAAGCGGCGACGCAACGTAAAAAATGAACTATAAACGCAAAACGCGCTTGTAACGCACCGGCCTTAATCTTCTCTGCGAGCAGATCCTGCTTGTTGAGGAAGAGTATAACGGAAATCGTACGCAGCCATCGGTTGTTCCAGATGGACTTGAAGAGATCGAGACTCTCTCGTAGTCGGTTCTGTGAGGGATCCTCTCGCAGCACCATGTTGTACGAACTGCACGCCGTCACGAAGATGATCGCCGTTACGTCATTAAAGCATTGAATCCATTTACGTCTTTCGTCCCGCTGGCCGCCCACGTCGAACATGCTGCATACGCATAAGAGAGAATATAGGAGCAAGCGTTGAAGATGGCTGCCGTTTGTGAGGCAGGACTTACTGGAAGTTGATTTTGTCGACCTGGAAGCGCGTCTCGAAGATGCCGCTGGTGAGGACACGACATCGGAGAATGTCCTGCTCCGAGGGTTTGTAGTCGGACTGCTTGATGATGTTGACGCGATCGAGAAAGTACTTGGCGCAGTCGATCAGCTGGTATTCATTGCTGCGCTCGTACGTCTGCTGGATGCCGCGGTCACGCCACAGCACCTCGGTGTGCTCGTAGAATTCGGGCGGATAGTCGAACTCCGGGCCGGTGGCACAGTCCTGGATCCAGTCGACGCGCGCCTGATTCTCTGGATGCTCCAATTGGACGGGCGGAGATAGCGTCGACATCGCTCCCGATATCGTCTACAAACAAGAAGTAATTAGTAATCAATCAGTGCGCTGGTCCGCAAGGAGATGGAGCAACAGGCGGCCTCAGCTGAGCGACCAACCCTTGCGGATTGGGTATACTGACAATGATCGCATCGCGTATGTTTTTCTTGATGTCCTCGATCTTCTGCTGCTTCTCCTTGTCGTTGAAGCCGTCGACGTGGAGGATGCGCATCTGCTTGACGATGGTCGACTTGCCGGACTCGCCGGCGCCGAGCAGCAGCAGCCGGTGCGTGGCGCGATACACTTGCTTGTCCATCTTCAGCTGCTTGTTGATCTGATCGCTGCGCCGCTTCTGCGAGCGGCTGTCGTCGGCGCCGCCACCGCCGCCGCCGCCGGCCGCCGCCTGCTGCGAGTCCCGATTGCCGAAGCAGCCCATCGCCGCCAGCGAGGACCACCAGCAGCCGGCGCCCTTCTCGGCGGCACCCGGGCCGCACTCCGCCGCCGCGCCCGTCGCCACCGTGGCTGTCGTCGGCGTCGCGCACTCACCGCCTGTGGCCGCACCACCACTGCCAGTGCCACCGCTCACGGGCGCGCGCGCCTCATTGCACTGCTGCTGCTGGTGGTTCGCCTGCGCCCGCTGCTGCTGGTGCTGCGACGACACCACCACCGCCGTCGCCGCCGCCGACGTCGACGACGACGCAGCGGCCGGATGCACGGTGTACGAGTTTCACTCCGCACCACCACCACCACCCACCGCCGCCGCCTCCGCCACCTCCGTCGTCGTCGCCGCCACCACCACCACCACCTCCGTCGTCGTCGTCGTTACGTCCACGCGCCACCGCCGAGCACTACGGACGTGGAGCGCGCGCCACGAGGATGCTCGCCACGGAGTGCGCTGTCTCTGCTGCGGGCGAGGTTATGTGCGATCGGATGACCTCCGGATGGGTGCGCGCGCGCGCGCGCCTTCTGGATGCGTGCGCGGGCTGGGTAGCACCAGCTGTCGAGCCGCTGAAGATGCTCGCCTGCGACGTGGACGCCTCCGCCTCCTCCTTCGTCGTGCGCTGGTCGTCGTCTTCGTCGCGCGCACTCAGCTGAATCGGTGGGCGCGCATTGCGTGCGTCCGGCGGCAACTAGGGCTGGTGGCGGGTGCTGCTGGTGATCGCCGCCTCATCAGTAGGCGCCTGCGGCGGAAGGGAATTCAGCTGCGGCGCGTGCTGCTGCTGTGTGACCGAAAACGCATAGAAAAAATGGCTTCACATACACACACGCACGCGCGCGCTCTCACACACACAGTCCCACACACACACACGGGCACGCACACACGAGCGCGCGCAGCGTTCGGCTATGTTTAGCTGAGAGAGGCGAATCACTCGCGGGATATTTATACTTTACGATCGTTGGAAATAGCGTAGACGAGCGAGGCAGATATGCATTACTCCTCCGACACAACACGCCGCAGAGTCCATTTAAAAATAGAAGACGGGCGGCCGAAATGTGTCTTCTTCGCTTCGCGTGCTCTGCTGGTTGCTGCTGGCTGGTCGGGCAGTTTTTTGCTCCTCGCCCTTTTTTTCGTCCGCGCTTCGCTTGCACCGTGCGGGCTGGATGCGGCTGGCGAGATCGCTCTATCGGTGCCGCACAGCACTACGTTGATACACCCTGGCGACGATGCTGACGATGATGATGATGGGCGAGAGAGGCATCCGCCGAGCCACCCGCACGATGGATGCGTGCCCAGCCGCCTGATACGCCGCCCGCGCCGCCGACGAGCGCGTCCCCGTCCGCACACACGACGCCGCCGTGCACTCGCTGCTTCTTCGCGCCGTCGTCGTCGACGTCGTCCTCACGGCACGCACGTTCTCCGGGTGGGAGCTCGCGGATTTGCTAGTTGGAGGCGAAGAGCAGCACTTTTCGTCGTCGCGGATGCATTAAACGCGATTAGATCGAACCCCCCTGGATGACAGCGGACAGGTGAATTAAACATGTCCGACCCGACAGGCGGCGCTCGGGCGCGCTCGGCGCGCATCGGCGTGCGGCCGACGTTGTCGCTTCGTGCGCTTCGGCCCGCCAACCTGCCGCCCGTAAAGATTTTCTGCGCGCGTTTGCCGCACACGCAAGTGCATGCCGCCGCCGCGAGCGCCCCGACGCCCGCCGCCGCCGCCTCCGACGCTGCGCCGCATTCGCTCGCAGGCAATGCGCCCCGGCGCTCGGCACGCGGCAATGCCGCCACCGTCGCGCGGCGCCTGCTGCAGGCGGCCGGCATTTTGCAAAGTGGCGTGATTTTAAAATAGCTGCGCGCACAAAAACAACAGCGCCCACGAGTTCTCTAAATGAGACAGAAACGCGCGCGCGTTCCACGAAACGACCACATGACTCAATCAGTCGCGTTATCGCTCTACAACCTCGCGTCCACTTCCAAACTACTGCACTACTGCATATCTATTCAATTGCACTAAATTTGTTAAAGATTCGATAATTACCTCGCGTTAAATGGGCCTTAACTTTGAACCCTACGTAAAATTTACGGGTGGAAAAACTTGCCCTAATTTCAGTGGGCGATGACCTTTACCAAATTCGCTGTTCCTATACCTTCAATGTAAAAAATCGCTAAAGCTTAGCGACCACTAGGCGTTATTTCTTCACGCGAGTAATTTCACTTACGACAAAATATCGCGGTCGTTAGTGGGCGCTAATCTTTAAAACATTCGACGATCGCACGCGACGCGCGCAAAACAAGCAAGTTTTCGCTTGTATTGCTATTACACTTTCCCGCAGAAACTTACAACATCTTTAGAAACATCTGCCCATCGTTATTAATAGAGTTCGCAAAGTTGATTCACCTTGTATGGTGCAATAAATTTGATATTCTACACAGAACGATGCATCACAACAAACGTCTGGCCGCCAAGCCAAAATACATACATCCTCCTCCCAGTAAAAGCATTTCGAATTGATTTGTTTTTATGCAGAATATATTTTAGAATGAATGTTATTAGCTATGCGTTTGCTTGCAATTCATTTCCTCCAGCTCTGCAGCTCCCCTAGACTTCTTCGATTGTTGTCATTATGCTAGTGTAAACAATGAAAATTTAAGTACAGACTAGATACAGTAATCGCATGGCATCCGAATAGTAAAACTAACAGAAACAGCGAGTCCATTACATGGGGGGATGTACAGTTGACAGAACGCTGCCGCTCTAGGAGCCGCTCTCATGCTCTCATTCGTTCTCTCTTCGCACATTATTTACACAAGAACATAATGTTAAACATTCGTATGTAACATACTAATTTCTTAAACGTATGCTAACTATGAATATATACCGATATTCTAGAATTATTAGTATTTCGAGTACTTGTTGCGCAACTCGCGGCGATCTGCAGCATCGCCCAACTAAAAAGTATATCCCAATAAGAGTACAATGATTCGTATTAATATCCCTTATTCGTAATTATTATTCGCAGTTATCGTCTCACATTATTCGCGGTTCTTGTTCCGGATGCGCGCACACACAATGCATGTGCGCCGCGTTGTGCTCGTTATGACATGACAGTTCAGAGTGTTTGGCAAGTAATTGATTCGCTTTCGATTGATTATTGGCACGAAACAATCAAATCAGCAACAACACGCGGCAATTTCTGCAATAAATACGTACAACTACGGAATGGCAGCATCTAGACATCTATAAAGCCTATACAAATCATTTGAATAACATAATAGTCTAACTTGCATGTCTCAGAATTTCCTCTTATCGCCAATCATGACTTAATTCCTTCATTAGGTACTCTGTTCAGTTATCAGAGTTCGCAATATATCAGAAAGGGCAATTTTGGAGATTTTCTGCCGAAATTGCTCTTTCTAATATCTTTCAAACTCTATTATGCTTTCGTTATTGGAAGCATCAACATTTTGATTTGCCAATTTGAACCATTATATAGGCAACTTTGATTACAACGCCGCCATTACAAGCTATTTCACATCTCAAAAATTATCACAAACTTCTACAAATTGCAAATACTTCAAAAACTAATAATTAACTTAACGATTAGGTTCGTTAGCAAAGCGTTTCTAATTGTAAATATAACAAGAAGGAATACTCGGCGCATTAATATCTGGTAAATCCGCATAAATTCAAAATTCGATAACAATAAAAATCTATAAACTAGACATATTCAACAGAATAATTTTGATTCGTCAACAATATCGTGGTTCAGAATTTTCCCAAAAATAAATAAATAAATATTCGAATAGAGTCAATTAAACAGTCACGCGTCTCTCGAGCGCAATAATAACAATTTGGTAGATAAATGCGAAGATTCGTAACAGTAACGAAAATGGAAATGAATGAGTTTTGAACGATGAGATCAGCAAATACATAAAACGCATTTGCTTCTTCTCGAATTGATGCGGCTTGTTTGATTGATATTTTGATTTGGCGCATTTTCATGCCGCCCCCCTGCAGCATCCAAACGCCGCGTGGGGTTGAAACGAGTGGAAGTAGTTTGTGCGCTGACGGACTTGGGATCTCGAGCGTTCACAGCATTTGCGACTTGCGACAATTACACAGCCATTTGATGATGCGCGCGTTGCGCTCGACGATGGACGGCGGCTCACTGGGGCGGTAGGCCGCCGTCGCCGCCGCGGCCGGCGGGCAGTAATCGGCGCCATCCAAGGGCCGGCTGGAGTCGATAGTCGAGACGTCCGAGAAGAAGACGGGGCTCTCCGAGGAGCGGCTGGTGCTGAGCATGTCTTCGTAGCTGTCGCTGGTGAGGCCGAGCTGCTCGAAGAACTGCTCGAGGTGGCTGACGGGCGGCTCGGGCGGGCGCCAGTAGCGGTCGCTGATGTCCGACTTGGAGCGCAGGATGGGGCGGTCGCGCTTGTAGCGCAGGCACTTCTGACGCTTGAACGTCGGCGCCGCTAGCGTCGGCGCCGTCGTGGGGGCCGCGTGCGGCTGCTGGTGCGTCGCCTGCGGCGGCAGCGGCGGATAGGCGTGCCGCACGCGGCACTCGCTCTCCTGGCAGCAGTAGTACGAGGAGCCGCCGCTGTGCTGCGTGCTGGAGCCGGAGTCGCGGCGGACCTCCTGGAAGGCGGCGGCCGGGTCGCCGGGGTCGCCGCGCGGACTCGCCGGCGGCTGGAGGTAGTGCGAGGAGCGAAACAGTTGCCGCGGCGGCGGCGGTGCCGGCTCGCTGCGCTGCGTGTAGTGCCCGCTGGAGCCGCCGCTGTCGCGGTTCGAGAGGCTCTTGTTGCTGCTCTTGTTCGACGAGCTCGGCTCGGCGCGGCAGTGCAGGTCCGGGAGGCTCTTGTGGCAGCGCTGCGCGTACTCCGCCGGCGGGCTGAGCGGCCCCAGCTGCTCGACGCTCAGCTCTTCGGCGCTGTCGCACACGAGCAGCTGCCGCAGCTTGTTCTGCAGGAGGTCGCTGCTGCCGGCGTGCACGGACCGCCGGTGCGACAACGGTGGCAGCGATCGCGACGGTGAAACAGCCATATCTAGAAGGAAACATCGATCAATGCACCAAGAATACACAAATACGCTATGAATATGCCGGGTCAATATGTTAATCAATAATCAAACAAGAGCGGCTTCTGCTGATTGACTTGAATTATTACTTGTCACGATGCACGATAACTATTAATTGACACTTATATCGCGTTCCAAACAACGCTTTGCTCATAGAATTACATTTCTATGGTTATTTCATTAATGTTATGAACATGATGACAAAATGGCCGCTGCAAACAATTTGAAGTCAGCAAACAAATAGCAAACATGCATATCTGGTTGCCTATTGTGTTTGACTAATTGCATTGACATTTGGTGAATCTCCAATGAAGAATTTTCCATAACAAAGCTTATTTAGTAAATAACTGATTGTGAGTGCAATTAGCAACAATGTTTTGATCGAAGTGAATAAACAAACTTACATTGTGGTAGTGTAGTAGGTCGATAGTTCGTATTATGTCCTGTCACATTAACTGATTTGCTTCTTGTATAGGTACCATAGCCGGCAGCAAAATTCGGTGCCGGCCGAACGGGAAGCACTTGAGTATTATCACGTACGACTTCGGATTTCACGTAGAAAGGCTTGCTCTCCGCCAGCAGCTCCACGGCTGATTTGCGCTTGGAGCGCATACTCTGCGACTTCGTCAGCGTGGGGTACATCATCGTGGCCATCGCGCGCCCGGAGCTGGTGTCTTCGTCAATGCATTCGATAAAAGGGGCAGTAGATCGGTTGCTGGCGAGTTGCTTGCGATTGTGCTCTAGCAGCCAGCGAGGCGACACCTCGAAGCCGTCGTCCAGATGACGATCCGCACACCCGAACCGCCTCCTGCAACAGAAACGTCCACCAAGAAACTTTACTCTCCGTGTGCAGCCTAGCTCGCCGCTTACAATGGTGTGCAGGCTTTCGCAAAACAATCGCAATTAGAAATTTCACCGCACAACAATATACAATGATGGCATATTGTTATGGGCGTATGGGTGTTGCAGGAATGAGAAAGAAGCAGGAAGTTTTGAAAAGTGCTAGCGCAATCTTTATGAAACCGCGTTGCCAATGTTTGTATCGCCGCAGCACAAAAGCTGATGAAATTGTCGCCTAATGCGTTGGCCAGCAGCCGCATCAAAGAGGCGGGCGTAAACAAACAATAGGCGATCGCCGATGAAAACAGTGAAGATGCGCCCGTGCGAACGCACGCGCACGTACGCACACACATGAATGCTTACCCATTGAACTTCCTAATTGGGGTACGTGCAATGATGCGAACTCTCGCTGAATCTCGTCGCGCTTCCGCCTCCGCTTCTTGTGCATCGATCACTGAGTGGCCGCCGCACCGTTGAGTGGCGAACTTTTCCTTATCACATGGTGAGATTGCTTGGAGCGCATCCGGATGTGGAAGCGAAGGGAAGAGCCGTGTGCGAGGCACTGCTGATTTCGTAAACACTACTGACCAACTGACAGTACAGCACGGCCATTTTGCATGCGGCCCAGCTGATTGCGTGTCTGACTGTCTCGCCTTGCGTTTCGCTACCGAACACTGTATGCCGCTACCATCGCACGCTCACATCTTAAATTTAAACAAATTTCGGCGAGAAATATAATAGAAATTTTGTATTCATGCTTGCAAAAGCACTAATGTTAATAATTGTTAATAAATTTTTAGAATCTTTGAGCCGCTAAAGTAGGAATCTGTAATATCGTCTGAATGGCACGCCAGTTGCAATATATCCGCCTTAGATGACACCACCATCGCAAAATAAGGATTTTCGCAAATGAACCAATTTTTCTTTGAAATTATCAATTTATCTATCAAAATATAAAATTTGAATTGTTAATAACATTTAAATGCTTACTAACGAATACACAAATGGACTGCAAATTAAAAATTAACAAAACATTTATTCCTTATAGAAAATAAGAACTTACATTAGGTAACATAATAAATATTCTTTGCACTATGTACATAAAATCTGCTCAGTCTTAAAAACAATGAAAGATACGACAATTCGAGTATACTTAGGAGTTGGGCCTGCCTCTCGGCGCTGCAGGCCGCAAGGTTGCGATAGGCTTGATAGGACCGAGGGTCAAAATCGATGTCGCAAGATCTGGTGCATTTGATGCTTTACTAACATTTAGATTGCTCGGACTGAGGATGGGAATCGCAAACATGCCGTTCGACTGACTATTCGGCAGCGGGATATAATGAAAGATGCCCAAATTAGACAGACGCTGCGTCGCTCCCGGCGACTTGAGGTCGACCAACGGGATGCCAAATTCGGGGGCGTTGCTCGTCCGATGGAAAAGCTTCCGATGCTTCATCAGTTGCGTCGTCGTATGAAACTTTGCAGGACATAAATGGCACTCGAAGGCGGCAATCACACCGTTGTTGTTTTTTGCAGGCAGCAACGGCGGTGGTGGAGGTTTCATTGCCGTTGGGCCTCTAACAGCTGTAACAGCTAGTTCATCTTCGGTAAGATCCACCGTGCTTTCCCTGTCTTTATTATCCTTATCGTCCTTGTGCTTGGGAATGATGGTGACATAGTTGTTCAGGTTGATTGAAACTGGATCGCTTTGCGTGCTCATCGTGGGCGAATCCGAGGGATTGTTGCCTTTCGGCGTCGTTGTAATCGTTATACCGCGCGACGCGAGCACATCAGCGACTTCTTTCGCTTCCGAACGCACCTCACGTTGCTTCGGAGATGGCGTCCGTAGAGAGACTGTAATCGACTCGGAGAGATGCACCAGGTTGTTTGGTTCCGTCACATTGCCCTAAAAAACGATTTTAAACAATTATTTGAACTTCAAATACTTGGAGACATGTGATACTCACTTGGACGCTTTGAATTTGAGGTAAACCCCCATTTTTCTGACTAATCGCAATTACTTGACAATCAGCATCATCGCTTTGTGCTGTAATCAACGGTTTATCCATCCGCATGCGTTTCACCCCCGTAGGGCCTTCATGTGCATGGGGGACATTTCGTTTCTGCACATTATGCATCGGGGCACGTACATTCTTCGCCGTTGGCGTCTGCAAACGCTCCTGAAGAATAGGCATACGCATTCGTAGGCTTTGGTTGTACGCGCGGTTGGACATCGTTGTATTCGGCCGGAATTGCGGTGCAGGTTGCTGGGGTTGTGGTAACACCAAAGGTCGCGGAATTTGCGGATTCATGTTACCAGGATTCGGCATGGGTGGTTGTTGCATTCCTGTGCGTCTATAAGCAGGAGGTGGTCGACGAAGTAGTAAGTCGTTTACCATCGGTTGACTGGGACGTGGAGGTGGCTGCATTTGATGATGAGGTGGCTGTCCCGGATGCATATACGCAGGAGGTGGCGGATAATATCCAGGATTTGCCGACCTGAAGATTGCTTAGTAAGTAAGGTATACAGCAATGTAAAAAATAGGTAACATACGAGTACGGATATTGCATTGGAGGCGGCGCCTGGTGCATCGGATGTCGGTACATCGGAGGTGGAGGCGCCGAAGTCGGTTGTTGTTGATACATTTGCGGTGGATACGGTGGATGCACCGTTGGTGGAGGTGGAGGTGCCCCAACTGGGGGCTGCTGGAACTGCTGAATGTTGATGAGGACATTCTGCTGGTGCATGCCGTTCGAGGCAGGCGAATGAAAGCGTGATACGTGCTGAGCGAGCTGTTGCATCGGTAAATTTCCTAGTGAACCTGTGAGGTTGTTAGCGGTGGTGCGAAATGGTGTCTAAAACAATATAAATACATTAATAAAAAGCGTACGAAATGAAAATTGGAAGACGTACAATTGCGTTGGTATTTGCAGCGTCTTGTGCGGAAAAATCAGGATCGATCGTCGTGAAGCCAAGATCCTTAGCGCGATCGTGATCAGTAAACATTAAATTCGTTAGAATGTTACTATCGCTATCGCTCTCGGTGTTGGCCGGCAGGTGATCCCGCACCAGTCCGGTCTTAATCCGGATCTTCGGAAGGTCGGGCGTCGTTGGCGTATCAGGAGGAGGTGTCGGTTCACCTCCAGGTATGACAACTCCCTCGTCGTGCTTCATTTCCCCCGCTGAATGTTCACCAGCATCAAATTCCGTCTCCTCGTTGTTGCTTATGGTGCCGTCGTCCGTTTCGGCGACTTCCTCGTCGCCTGGGTGTTCTTCGGGTTCGCCTTCAATCTCCAACTCCATGCCGTCACCGGCCCCGTTCGTCGCGTAGTCATCCTCGTCCTCTTGGTTGTCCCCTTGGACGTCGTCTTCAGCGGTTTCTTGGAAGTCGTCTTCGGGGGCTTCTTGGGCGTCTACTTCGGCGGCTCCTTCGACGGCTGACGGCGTCTCATCGCCGAGGAGGTTGTCGTCTGCGCCGATCGACGCCGCCGTCTCCTCCGCAGCGGACGCCTCCGCCGCAGCCGCCTCCGCCTCCGACGGCGTCGCCGTCAGCGACGTGACAACTGCAAAACCTTTATCTTTGGTCGTTTTGATCGTCAATTTGATCGGCGGCGAGCGTAGGCGCTCCAGCACGACCCTCGGCTGTTTAATGTGGTGGAGAAGGTGGTTGTGCAGGTTCGGCCACGATTTAAAATGAATGCCGCATTCGACACATTGAAACGGAATGGCTGCTGCGTACGAAAAGGACTTTGTGTGAGCTCTCAGCGGGGCTGCTTCCACGGCTGCTGGGTGCATCTTGTCCGGCGCACAAAACGAAACAAAATGAACAAATGAGGAGGCAAGAAACGTGTGTTGTTGTTTTGTTTGCGCCGGCTGTCGGCGTCGTTCTTGTATCTTTCGCCAAATGTGACATTGCGCGACCGATAAAATGATAAATGTTTGGCAAATTTTATCGCCTAGGTTTCGGCGCACAGCCTCAACCAATCGGAGGCGTGTGTTGTGTGTGTTTGTGTCGTTTAATTTTCAAATGTCAACGGAAACTCAATAAGGATACTCACTAGATTCGTCCGAAATTATGGTAGCTTCGACGTCGGCGTCGACGTCAACGTTTACATCGACCATGATACACCTGCAGATCAAGCTTTAAAAAAATGCCAACAAACCCAATGCAAACAACTTACGTGCATATTAGATTTTGGCAATTGTGTGCCTGGTGCACAGCCACGCGAAATTCCTATCAATCAGGTGGCCGGTTGGCTGCGCCGGTTGTTGATTAACCACTTGGAAATGTTGCGATTTGTTTTGAACTCGCACACGTTGAATGTGGCGCTCGCTCCGTCGCTGGCTGCGAATTCGGTCGCGCTTTGTGGCTCGATCGCGCGGTGCTCTTCTCCGCACGTTGTGGCGTACGACGGGCGCGCGTGGTTCAAATGCGGGTCTTCGCGGATCGTGCACACACACACGCTGGTGGCGGGCGCCAGACCGGGTGGAGTGCGGGCCGCGGGGCCCCCCCAGCCTGCCCCACGCTCCCCGCTGCCTGAACCAAGTGTGGGACCAAGATGCCGTGGCGGTGGGGTCTAATGCTGCTATGCTGGCGACGACGTGAAGGTCTCGGCGCTCCGACCCAGGTCGCCTACGGTGGGCTTAGGCATTAGGCGGCAGTGGTGGGGGGCAGGATCAATGCGCTCGATGAGAACCCCCCCGGACGATGAGCGCGGTCCCAGTGGGTCTCCGAGTTCGTAGATTGGGCGAGAATTTCCGCGCGACCGACCGAGGTTGCCCAGGCAACTCTCGGTGAGTCCCAAACGGCCGCACAATTCAGCGCCCCTCCGGCCCCTCGTTGGCTCCATTATGTACGGGCGCTGGCAACTGCTGCCAACGCATAAAACCGATAAAACCTTGAGCTGCCGAGAGGATGTGTGCGAGTGAGAGCGAGGGACGTGGGGGCCCCGACCATCCGTGCTTTTGACGCAGCTGTACTTCGTTTGCTTTCCTATTTTATCTGAGCTATATATGCGAGTGCTCCAACTGTAAAACGCCGCCTGCATTTATTATTACTCCGTTTCGACATCAACGGCTCCGCGCTGCTTTTTGTGCACGCGCTCAATGCGACTCAAGGAAAACTTTCGAACGCTGGAGGGGATGCTTATTGTGCTCGGCCGGCTGCGATAATGAAATCGCCCGAATTCTGAGCTATGCTAAAAAATTCATGAGCGATTAGTGAGCTATGAAAGCTTGGCTTAATTGCCATGCAACGTGCGTGTTGCTAATGACATTTTAATTGCTTACTCACTGCACAATCACACGTAATTTAAGGGACTCGATTCGTTTACAGATGATTCACTTATTATTCCAACTTCATTCTGTAATTAATTTGAAGCTCACTTCAACTTCACATCATGAACCACAATTGACATTCTTGACGAATTATGTGTTTGAGGTTATATTCCGTGACCTTGAATTAGAAATATTCCATGAATAAAAATGCTGCTAATGACATTTTATATGCTTACTCATTACACAATTGCAGCTAATTGAATCGACCCAATTAATCATCCATCATTTCAACTTCGTAATTGAATTTCTTCTATTAATCTGTAATTAAATGAAATGATAGCTCACATTACGTCACAAATCACAAGTGACATTTGAGGGAATAAAGTCATTACTCCCTCCACATATTTGACATTAATGCGGAATTTTATTTGTGAGGTTATATTTGTGTCCTTGGAAAATAACTACCATGTTATTCGCATTAAATATACATTAAATATTTATATTGGTTATCGTTATCAGTAAATAGACCTATTATGTGACCTGGGTATTGAAAACACTGATAAGCTCAGCTTATAATCAAATTATTTACGCATCAATAATGCGAATAGGGAGCTTGATGAGCATTTAATTGCATTGGAATTAAGCCTGCGAAGGTCGAACCAAGGTTACATTCATTGCGCATTGCGCAGTACACCGGATGGATCATGCAAAACTCATAAATTATACATTCCGTACGTATACAATTTCGAACGCGAGCCGCGCACTCGCTCGTTTATTTATTCACCGAGCTGGCATTCGTGCGGGTCTCGCCAAGTGAAATCGGATAACGAGCATATAGCATGGAACCTATGGCGCGGGCGGCGAGACGGCGGGGCAACGTCCGGGACAAAGCGCAGAGAGCGTGTTATCCCCACCATTCCTGATGGATATTTACGAAGGCTCATTTTTTCTTGTTTACTGCTGAGCGCGCGGTTACCAAACCGGTTCTCGTTTGTGTGTGCGCAGCCAGCTGTAAACATCAACGTTTCTATACAATACAGCATCGAGTTCAGACCATTATAGCTGGTAAAATGTATGGTTGGCAGTAAAATTTCATGCTAATGGGTACTTCGCAAGCCTGCGCACACACACAATCACGTGTTTCCGGTGCGCAAATGCTGGCCCGCATGCAATCGATAATGGTTTCGGGTCTGGTATGTGGGGCCAATATAAAGGATGATAATTCTCCATGATTGGCTTCATTATCCTACGGATAATGGATTTGCAATTTCAATAATGCTGGTATGTTTCTACATGTCAAGCCACGCCCTATTTTAATTAGGCTGTCAGAATTGTTGAAGTTATCTCTATTTGATGATCTTTTTACCAGAGCTAACCAATTTGTTAATTGTTATTCAGGAAACGCCTAAAATGAAAAATGTTAAAACTCATTAGCATGTCAATTGTCATGGTTTCAGAACCGGAATGTATTCAGTTAGAACTCATTAAAATTCCTACCAGCGAAGCAAATTGATATTTAGAAAGAGACGACGAACGCCATATGGAGAAGGCCACGTCATGGAAAGTTTTCGTGGCACCAAAGCCGAACCCAACCCATTTCAAGTTTGACGGCATGACAATAGACAAGAAACAACTTCAAAGCCTCTCTCGAAGCCAGCCTTTGTTCCTGTGCGGTCTTATCTAATTCGGCTTGGGGCTTAAGCGTCCCTGCGGTCGGAAAATCCCCAAACTCCTGCGCAGCGAGGAAATGTAATGGATGTTCGAGGACCCACTCGGGTCGAGTAACCCGTGGAAACTTGGAAAATCGATGCGTTGGCGCATGTTTGCCACGCTGCAGACTCCAAAGTACGAGGTGGTAGGAGAAAGGCCCCGTTCGGGTCCTGGAATATGCGGTGCTCAAATTTATGCGGACGTGCTCGACCAATCGCAGGCTGGCACGTCGGAAATCGTCCAATTTTTCACGCTTGCTTGTGAGCGTGAAATTTAATCGGATATGTAGTCGTAGAATTGTCCTGACGGCACCATCTGCGCGTGCTCATCGCGTTGTCGACCTCATTTCCCCTCCATTCCTTTCCAAATTGCTTCGCTTTTACTTCGGGCATTGATGCACGTCGCCTGGCAAGCTTACAAATTGAACCGCATTTATTACGCTGCTAATGGAGGTTTCCTCAGATCTCAGAGGCTCGTTGTCCTACTTCGCACACACACACAATGCGCCAACTGTTTTTGTTCGCTTGCTTCCTTTGTTGGCAAACCGGTTTCTCATCGGTTGATCCTCTATGCTTGAGAAATTTATGGTAGAAATTAAAATGATGTAACATCATACCTTTTCATTTACTCACCCATTGTTTTCCAATGCAAATGTACATTTTAGAATATGTAATTCATGACAAATCACGTTCATATTCGCTTTGAACAATCTAGGAATCCCTTAACTAGGACATTTTCAGTTTGTGATACATATTAACAATTTGTTAGATATAATTTTGCAATTGGCGTCTGCATAACCAATTTTCAATGACAGATGACGAATGACGTGTTGTTCGATTACGTTGAGGGAATAAAGCCTTTATTCCCTCGTTGTAAAGATAGAATACCTGGTGCCCTCTGACAATCACAAATGAAAGCTTGCTGACGGTAATGCAGGAAATTATGTTACCGACATTGCTCAAGCACAAGCAGCGGCCATTTGTGCCGCTTTTCAGGTGAAAGAAGCCATCGCCAGCCATCATGTGCATCGTCATTTGAGTAAATTACACCTAAAACCTATGAAAAATTATTTGTGGTCGTCTTCATTAAACCATCTCACCTAATCACCCGCATTCATCACAATGGGAGTACCAGCGTTCTTCCGTTGGCTGACGCGTAAGTATCCCTCCGTGGTTGTGCATTGCGTCGAAGAAAAAGTAAGGTTATTTCCATGTGCTGTGTACAAACATGTCTCTAATTTGTGCGAGCGTTCTTTCAGAGTGTAAATGTGGATGGGACATCCATCCCGATCGATTCGTCGGCGCCAAATCCCAATGGGGTAGAGTTCGACAATCTCTACTTGGACATGAATGGCATCATCCATCCTTGTACGCATCCTGAAAACAAGCCAGCCCCAAAGGATGAGGATGAGATGATGGTTGCAATCTTTGAGTGCATTGACAGATTATTCAGGTACGAATCTAATAAGGTTTGCTTTGAATGTCATTGTAATGATTTGTAATTGTTGTAGAATTGTACGACCAAGAAAACTGTTGTACATGGCAATTGATGGAGTTGCACCTAGAGCAAAGATGAACCAGCAGCGTTCTCGTCGTTTCCGTGCCGCTAAGGAATCCGTGGAGAAAATCGCTGAGATGGATCGTTGCCGGGCGGAGATTATATCGCAGGGAGGGACTTTACCGCCTCCTAAACCAAAAGGGGAACATTTTGACTCAAATTGCATCACCCCAGGTACACCGTTCATGACGCGTTTGTCGAAATGCTTGCACTACTACATCCACGACAGACTAAACAATGATCCTGGATGGAAAGGCATTAAGGTGATCCTTTCGGACGCAAATGTTCCTGGTGAAGGTGAACACAAGATCATGGATTACATACGCAAGCAGCGAGCTCAACCAGACCATGATCCCAACACCCAGCACTGCCTTTGCGGCGCCGATGCCGATCTGATAATGTTAGGGCTTGCTACACATGAACCTAATTTCGTGATCATTCGCGAAGAGCTTAAAATGAATGCACCGAGGCCTTGCGATTTATGCGGACAAATTGGTACGTATCAATCAATCTCATAAAAATCGAAAATTAATTGTTTTTCTTGCAGGACACGAAATGAAAGAGTGTATGGGTTTGGCTGCAAACGAAGCTGATGTTCCTGTCACATTTGGTAGCGAAAACGAATTCATATTTGTTCGTTTAAGTGTACTACGAGAGTATCTTCAGCGTGAACTGTACATGGAAAATTTGCCTTTCACTTATGACTTTGAGCGAGCAGTCGACGATTGGGTTTTTATGTGCTTTTTCGTTGGTAACGACTTTTTGCCACATTTACCCAGCTTGGAAATCCACGAGAACGCAATTGATCGTCTCATTCGTCTCTACAAAGATGCCGTTTATAAAACAGGGGTATGTTTCCTCAATGATTTAGTGCTTAATTAGCTAATTGTCATTTTTGTTTGTTAGGGTTGGTTGACGGATAGTGGCGATTGCAATTTGGAACGCGTCCAGCTCATAATGACACAGCTCGGCTACGCTGAGGATCGAATCTTCAAGCAACGCCAAGAAAAAACCATAAACAACAGGAGACGCGCCAAAGAACGCTCCAACAACCCTAGAGGAAATCGTGGAGGTCGTGGCGGAGGCGGAAGAGGTGGAGGACAATTTAATAACGACCGCCCGAATTGGTCCATCATTAAGGGCACCCAATTCGAACCAACCGTGAGTTACCTGTAAAATTGTAGGAATCTGTACGTGCTAACGAAACTAACTAAACATTCTCTTTTAGGCCATTGGCAGCCAGAAGGCGCTGACGAACGTGCGCAACGAGGCGTATCAGATACGAAAAGCGGGGATGCACACGGACGCTTCTTCCGGTCAGGAAGGGTCGCAACAACGCGGTGTAAAACGGCCGCATCCAGACAACGAGGAAGAGGACCCCGATAAGAATGACGAAGTGCGTCTGTGGGAGGACGGCTTCAAGGATCGTTACTACGAAAGTAAATTCGATGTCGGCCCGGAAAACGTCGAATTCCGCTATAATGTAGCCCTGCATTACGTGCGTGGGTTATGCTGGGTCCTGCGCTACTACTATCAGGGTTGCGCCTCCTGGAAGTGGTACTTCCCATATCATTACGCTCCATTCGCATCCGACTTCGTAAACATTTCTGGTTTGAGCACCGAGTTCGAAAAGGACACGGCGCCCTTCAATCCGCTCGAGCAGCTGATGAGCGTGTTTCCGGCCGCGAGTTGCAAACACGTGCCGGAACCATGGGCCGAGCTGATGAACGACATCGAATCGCCGATCATCGATTTCTATCCCGAAGACTTCAAGATCGATCTGAACGGCAAACGATACGCGTGGCAGGGAGTCGCGTTGCTGCCGTTCGTCGATGAGACGCGTCTCTTCGACGCGCTGAAACCCTATTATGACAGGCTCACAGAGGACGAGATCAAGCGCAACATGCGCGGGGACAATCGGCTATACATGGCCAACGCGCACTCTTCGTCCTCGCATTTGAGCGCGCTCTACGAGCAGGAACTCGATGAAAACGAAGAGGTAGCTGTATCAATCGAGGGCATGCGTGGCACCATCCTCGTGGCTAAAGACTGCGTTAGAGCAGGCGGAAAGCTCAAATCGCCGATCAGCTCGCTTCCGACGGTGAAGAATAATGACGTGGTGGTCGCACGGTATCATGATCCACAATACGGACGCGACTTTATTTTCCCAGCCGTGCGGCTGAAGGGCGCGAAGTCACCTCCAGCGTGTCTCAAGCCGACTGACCTTTCGCCACAGGAGAATCAGTCGTGGAGACCACAAATTGGGATGGCACCTTCCAAACAGAGGTAAAACTTTCTCCCCATGTAAATACCGCAATGTTATGCGATTGTTTTTTCGTGCAGGGCGTATCTTCCGGATTCAAGTCATCGTTTCGTCAACCATTACGCACCAAAACCGCAAGGTAAGCGTCTCCGGACGTAAAAAACCGGCTCCCTTCCTATAAGCAAAACATTGGTGACACCCGACATTTCCTATTTGCACTGTGGTGGATCCTGTTTTGCCGTGGGGGACCTGGGGGACGCGCGCCCACCCCCGCGCACAATGCGCCGATGTAAGGAAACAGGCGGCAATTGTTGGCAAGCGATGTGATTGTGAAATTAGGCGTGTGAGTGCGCGTGACGGATGCACAAAGCGAGGCAATTACGCGGCTCGTCGCCGCTGATGCCTCCGGGGCGTGCTTGCAAACGCGCCTCGCGACATTCGCAACAATAGGACGGCGTGGATCGTGCGTATGGACGCCCCCATAACTCGTCTATTCATTATTCTATTAAGGCGTTCGGCCTCCTCTTCAAGATACACCGCATCCCCGTTGACGTGGAATCGAATTTGTCCAGTTATCCGGTTCACCTCACCGCAAGATTGGACTGGACGTGCGTCCGAAGCGCAGTCGTCTTGCCGGCCATGCTTCGGGCGGGTTTTAAGGAAGGCAATTTGCCGTCGAAGGTGGATGTGAAAGGAATAATCAATTCCTGTACGCTTTCCGGGATTTTCAGCCGCGCAATTGTCGGTTGCGAGTGTGTTTATTAGAAATGGGGGAGGTCCGCGTGGCGCGAATGTTTTCCTCCATGATTGACAGACAATGGGACAATGGCCAGTGGACGCACGATTGTTTGTTTTAATTGGAGATTGTCTGCACGCGACCAGTCACTGTAATCCAAACACTCCAATCGCGTTCATGGAAATTACTTGCTCGTTAGTTTGCGTTTGGCATACATTTTTCAAGAGAGTACTTATTTCTCGCAGGATTATTACAGAAATTTATATATCATATAAATTAAATCGATTGCAATTTTTGAATCTCAGTCTGTAACTGTTATAAATTGTAATGTAATGAAAATTGTGAGGAGCAACACATGAAACAAAAAGTCAAAAAATCCGGATGATTTTTAATGCGCATTGTACGATTACAAATCCTTGAAGCCTATGAATAGCAACCATTCCGATTTTGGAATGTTTAACTGTTAATTACACTGATTGTGAGAACCCCGCGCAAGCTTTCCGCCATTTTGACTGGTTGTATTCCGCTCGCATCGAGATCCGTTAAGCCTCTTCAAGGATCTTTTGCCATGCATTAACAGCGAATCTTTTACTTACTTACATTTGCGCCAACCGTTCGTTTTTAACGAATCCATTGTTTCGCGCACAGCATTTAGAGCCACTTGAGACGCTAATCGCTCCTTTCACATCGCAACGCGGCGAGGAATTGTTGAGTAAGTGCTCCATATTTCCCTTCAAATCCCAGCTTGAACTCTGAATGCCGCACGGCACCCTTAACCATCCATTGATATTGTTATGCATAATTCATTGCGTTTTTTCTCTGTTTTCGGCTCAATAGGTGGAAATCGCAACTTCTCGACAGGTGGTGGCGGCGGAGGAGGCGGCTATCGCGGTGGAGGACGCGGTGGTGGCAATCACTACAATCAAGACCACCAGCAAAAAGGCCCCTATCGGGGTGGTCGCGGCGGAGGTGGTGGATATCATCAGCAATTCAATCGCAACGCACCGCATCCGTATAACAATCGCGGTCGAGGCGGCGGTGGCGGTTACGGGGGCGGCTACAGCGGTGGCAATAGCAGTGGTTATCGCTCACAGAAATACTAATTCATTTTGTACATAGCAACGAGAGATCTTTATATTACGCATCGGCTGCGTAAACGAGAGGAAATCCTCGACAATTTCGTGCAAGACAGTAAGAGAGTTAAGAGAAAAGAAGGGAAAGTGAGGAAGGTACAAAGAAAATTGAATAAAATTTAATGATTATCCACGCACACGCATCGATTATGATTGCGTGCTGACTTAGACGCTAGGAGAATTTAAGTTGCATTTTTTATGAATACCTGACCCCCAAGTGTTATTTTACAATTTTATCCACGCTGATTTTATAATCTAATTAAAAAAACAACTCGTATGTCAATAACTATGTGTATCCGTATGTAGAGCTCTTAGATACCTGTCGAGTCCTCTCAGACGTGTTGATTAACGTGGTGCCACTGTGAATGTAAACTAAAAAAAGCGAAATTCGAAGATAGTTCCTACACGGTCAAATAATGTGAGCGCTATGGACGCGCTAAGCTAACAATTCCTCAATCAATTTTGTTTGCTTAGGACGCGCTACGTCCACGGCATTCACGTTCACCTGTCACGCTACATTGACATAAATATTTTAAGGAATTCCTTGGCTGCGCGCTTCCATACAAGAACGCCGTATTTGTTCGACGACGATGTCGAACAGAAGGAGCGTCTTATGCGACGATCGTTTATTTTTCACTAATTCAACGTGTGTGTTTGTTTGCTCGATGCTGCGTGCTTCATTTACTCCTCGATGAATTGCTCGCTGCGTCAACAACTTCAACAATGCGAATGTAAATCATAAGCAATCAAATCGAGGTGGGTCTTACCTTCTTCAGCAATTTGATTGTTTTACATAATTTTCTAATTCTAATGACAAAACAATGCGCGTTAATGATTTTTAGATACATCTGATTTCTTATGAGCAAATACTTGAAATGTAACGGTCTGAAAACTTCGTCGAATTCAATGAAATTGTTAGCTTAACGATTTTTCCCAAGCTGATCGATCAAAAGTCCATTCTGGACGAATTTGTATTTTCTGTAATTCACATGTAATTATTCCCCTTCTGGGATTACTGGAGTATCCAGGTGAAAGAAATCAATGCTCAAGAGTTTTGGACAGTTTGACATCAATCCCATCGAAAAGTCATTCGCATGCTCACGAATGAGCAATTAAATTTACACGATTTGTTGCGCATTCCCGTGCAGAAGACTTCCTAGAGCATTATGCAAAAACTGCAAGAATCTCATGAGAAAATCGTCGAAGTTCTCGCTGGCGGGCAAACAGCGCAATCGCAATTGCTCAACCGGAAGAGCGCACGCATCGTGTGGCCGGGCATGTATCGGCATCTCCGGGGTGGCGCTCGGGAACACACACGCTCGATGAGCACGCACAAGGGACTCCCGTGGGCGCGTCCTGGAGCGCTCCCGACGCGTTTGACTTATGTGGTCCGCGGCTCCCACACGACGCAATCAACTGCGTGCACATACGCATTACACCTGGGGGTAAGACGTCACCGTCGTCGTCGACGTCGTCGTCGACAGCGTCTCCGGCGATCATGGGACAGCATTGCGCACATCGATTTGCTGATGCGGGAAAACTATGAAGTGGCCGCCTAAAAAATTATTCAAAATCGTTGACATGTACACTGATTCGAGCGCGCGGAATGACGGAAGTGAATGGCAGGCAACGAACCAATTCGGGGCTGCAGCGATGCGCGAATCGCACACGAGAGATCCAGCCGCCACCGGGACCGGCGCGGCGCTCTCCGGCCTCCGACGACTTTGACGAGCAGCCACTTCAGAGTGCACAAATTAACTCGGCGGGCTGTGCGATAACGTTTCGATGCCGCCGTTAACGAGCATTCGACGAGCGCGCCAGAATGCGCTCGCAAGCGCTCGATATTTTTGGCGGGCCGGGTTTTAATTGCGCTCCGTCGACGTTTAACGCATTCCCCGTAAATGAATTGCTGGCGCGTAGCAACTGGAAACAAACAAAATTCGCATTTTGTAAAACGTATATTGCTTAAATCCCGTTCGCATGGCTGCTACCTTGGTTGCCTCCGCGACAAGTGGCGAGCAATTTCCGTGAGGGTGGAATTCCTTGCGCGTCCTGAGGGAGGAGAGCATGTCAAGTGCTTGGCGGGTGCGCGCGCGAGGGGTTCCTCATACGTGACCGAACAAAGGGCGCTTGCACGACCGCTGGCTGGCTGCCTTCCTGATTTAATGATGTCTTGTTTTAATTGCGGACAAATTGGCAATTGCCGCCCGGCCAAAATTCAAAACGGCACGTTCCATGGATGCTTGTATGCGTTATATGTGTTGCATACGTCGACGTGCAATTATAGATTTCCATCAAAAATTATCCGCACCCCATTTTGGTTATTCCGTCCAAATTGAAGCGTTGCTGGAGCAATCAAAATATTGGCGAACGTTCTAAGCCAATTTCCTATTGGGAAACAAACGCGAAAGTAACCTGAAAATTCATAAATTTAGAGTGGAGCAATACAACACAAAGTAGCAATACAAAATCAATCAGATGCGTTTCTGATGCATCATGGATAATTTACCAAATCATATCAGTAATCCTCATCTAATCGTCCCATCAGATCAGTTACAAGAATATCTGCGATATAACCTTACAAAACATGTTCGGTTGGTTGCATACAAAAGGCATCACGCTTCATTTGAGTTGTTGCGCCTTGCATCCCGTGTCAGTGGCAACTTCATCATTATCTCCGGAACTGCAATTGTGCAAATCCATTTTGCACGCTGAATTTTTCAGACGCAAACTTGACGAACTCCTAGCGCTGAGCTGGAGGCACCTCGTAGATGGTGTGCAGATGTCGCTGGTTAGCGGGCACAATGGAGAAGGCTCAAGTGGCACACAGCAGCCCCGGAGCCGTAGGTAGCGACTGCTCAAGTGGGTATTGTGTCGCCGGAGCTGGTTGTTCGCCCGCTCCCTGGCGCGTCCCGTTTCCACCCCGAAAACCCTCTTGTGCGCGCTCGCTTGCTCCCCACACACCTTTCCACTACTCGTGAGGCACTTTATCTCCTGCGACGTGAAGGCATTGCTTTTCGTGCCGAAAAATATTCTGCTGCGCCGTGCATGCACATTGCGCTATTGTTTAATAGCGTCCCTAAAAAACGCGCGCCCCCTGACCCCTGATTTATCTACATTGTGTGCGACGAGTAGAGCTTAGCGGTTCCAATCGGGGCGCGTTGTCGTCGTCCTCCTCGTCGACGACGACGTCGAGCACGGACCCGCACAATGCGCACTCGTCGGTCGAAGGTTTGTTGTTTTGTGCGAAAATTACAACGAAGACAACAAAAAACGAGTGGTGTGCTCGAGTGGGCAATCGACGAGAACTTTTCAGACGGCCCACTTCATTTCTTCCACTATACACTATGCAAATCCAGCAAATATCAAATCGACCAAATGCAGTTACACTTAACACGTTCATTCTACTTCAGAATTTGAATTTGATTTGTTAGGTTATGTCAGACGTGTGACGTCATCTTGTCGCTTTCGTATAAAATTTAACGAATTGTAATGAAACTATTATTCTAGCTTTTAAGTTGCTTAATTTACATTAAATATGTTAATTGCAAATTATAAATTAAATTTTGGAGAGTTTATGAGTTCCAATCGGACATAGTTGACATAATTCATGGTCATTCGTGCTGTCATGAAGCGCCACCCTTGTGTTGTGTTACTGTTGCCAGCACTCATCGTTTGTCATAGAAGGTCCGTTCGCCTTTTGAAACCTTTGGGGCGCAAATTTCGGGACGTTACAGTGTCTACGGTGTCGTGTATGTGCCCCATTCGGGCGTAACGCTTTAATACGCAGCACGTGCGAGTGTGTCGTGTTTTTGTGGGCGTGTGGCCTGCCGGTCGTCTCCACATATAAAATCGGGATAAATCTCCACTGTCAGTGGCACGCACGATGGAAGCCGGACAGCGTTTTATGTGTCGACGGCTATCAATAAAGATCCGACACACACTGTCGCCGGCAGCAAGTGCTCTCCTCGCTAAAATGGATACTTTTCGGGCTGAAAGTCACGGCCGGCCGGCGAGAGCCCGCCCTCCTGTCCAACGCCGCAAATAAACAGCGATAATTGTTTAGCCATTAACCAACCATTCGTTCGATAGTTGGTTGTTGATTTATCATCAGATGGTACATCAAATACGTGTTGTTGATCCCAAAAGTCGGATTCGAAGGGTTTTCTTTCATTTTTATAACGCAAGGTGGCGCCACATGTCCCAATCAGGTATTTAATTTTTGTGGTTTATCTTTGATGGTTATCTTTGATTTTCGTTTGTCATGTCATTTGTAGATTTGGTGATTACGAACAGAAAATGGCTGATTGCTTTGAAATAATATTTTGTCAGTGAAACGAACAAGTATCTACGAACATCCGATTGGAATGACGGTGTACGAAAGTGCTGAGTACGCGGAACATGTGCATGTGGGTCTACGTCGCGGAAATTCCGGATATTCAATGCTAATAGGAAGTGAGTCGGCACGTAGTGGGTGCACGGGCTACCAGCAACCGGGGCACGAGCACGAGCACAACAATGGAAGTGGTTTATTTGTAAAGTGAGGGCGTATTCATGGTGCCCGCGCTCTCAATGCACCCCTTCGCTCCGTTTTCGTGCTTTGCATCTTCGGAGACGACGGCGTTGTGTTTGCACGTCGTCGGCGTCGAGGGGAGGGTGGCTCCCATGAATATTAAATTCAGCCGGTACTAATATATATTTGAGTGTGCATTGCATATCAGCGCGGGGATTTTATTCGCTGTTTTTTCTCTTGTTTTCAGGCACACGATTTGGGTGTGGAATTTTTACTCCTGCCTTCTGACGTCATATCGTCACCAGCATCACCATAGAGCTGGAGGAATGGAATGTAATAATCGGCAAACGGCGGATGCCACTTGACCTCGCAGCAGCCGCCCCCGTCCGTACACACCGCTGATGATGATGTCGGTTACTTGGCAACTATTAATCACATTCTATCGTTAGCATCGGCTTACACAGGTCGGGATATTATAACCTGATACGCAGGATATCAGCGTTTTGTATGGGACGATGCTGCAAGGCGTGCACTTTGCCTCCAGGATGCGCCCCGCTCGGCGCGGCATTTGGTTGTCAGCGTTGCCATAACGTTGATGTTTTCATGAATTGCAGATTGAATGACTTGTTAAATCATGTGGCAAACAATGATCGTTCGGAGTTAGGTACACGTGGCTAATATTCCGGGGCTAAGCCGCTGCTGGAGCGTAATGAAACAATCTACGCTCGTGGGGGTCGTCCCCCAGGTCCGTGGATGCGCTACGTTGCTAATCCCGTAACAATATAATGGGAGGTTTGTACCTGCCAGCCCCGAATGCGCTTGCAAAATGCAATAAAAACAGATTAGTATTCGGTTCATGGTGGAGGTTGTACTGAAACAATTATTTCAAGTAAGTAGCATTTTTTTTGTTGGAAAAGAACTTGCTTGGGTTTTGAAATTTCACGTTACTGTTTGTGAGACGTTTTAAACGTTGAGAAAAACACCTTTATAATACAATTGTAAATCGAAATTTGACGTTTATCAAAATTTGATTTTCGAGGTCATTAATTCAACTTTCTATTAATCCCATGTCCAGTTGGACTGTTACTTACGAAATTATCTCTTGGGCAAGACATCAGATGAATAAAACGTCATTCAAGCAGGACAATTAATAAAATAAACATTACATGAAATCAAAATCCAAAGCCAAAGATGCTGAAGCATATCTCCAAGTAGAAAACTATTTGATTTGCTTTTCTTCCCGATACTTCTCGTTAGTGTCGACATGAACGACGATGCAAGTCATCGTTAGATGCTATTTCTCGAAGTATAAATCAACAAATAAACGTCTCACAACAAATGTCAACGCGTCAAGGTGGAATATCAGAATTCAATCGTTGATTGCCAATATTTCGATTAATCGAGTAAACAAATCGAAACACTACGACTACGATGACAATTTGTCGAAATTGGTTGAACGATTGCATTGCGAAATTAACTTCTTATCTCGAGATGTAAATGTCACACAACTAAATCGAATATTTTCAGTGCGATGCGTGGAAGGATTACGAGGAGGCTGTCCATCCGAAAACGTGTCCGCGTTACTTGAAGGCATTGTCCCACTGACGCTTCGAACAATGGGAAGCTTTTAATAAAGTGACTCTAATCGGAGGTGTGCTGGCCAGCGCACCGCACCGTGCCGGGCCGGTCAAACGCAAACACGCGTCTCACTCACATCTCAAGACCTGTCAGCGCCGTTGTTGATGGTTGACAACGCCATTGTGGGGCCCCCAATGCACCAGGCGGCAAGAGCGGCTCCATCTACGTCCAGGACTCGTGGTGGCGAGAGACATACACGGTGAGAGAGCAATACGTCAAAACACTTCTTCGCAGCGCGCAGCGATCGGCTGGCGTCACCGAAGCGTTCCGCAGACTCCCATCCGTCCCATGCATTGCATGTGAACCTCTTAATATTGTGACATGGGCCCATGTCTTGCAGCGTATTATTTTCACCTTGGTTCGAATGGCTGAAAAGGTAGTCTTGTTACAAGTCATTCGGCGCGCGTTGTGGGTGGTGCACTTCAGCGCGCCCATTGGGTGGCATATCCGATGGTGATTTGAGGTCTGAGGACCGGGCAGGACGATGATGAGGCACCAAATTGATGGCGTTTAGTACTTTGTCAACAAATAAATGCCTCCCGTGAGGGCGTTGAATGCATGCATCAATGATGCTGGGAATTGTTGTGATGGGCCGAAGAACGATTAACGATACCAATTAGTTTTGCATGTTGCGCTTGTCAAAATAGCATATTGTTGGGCTGAAGGCAAAAAGATGTTCATAAGATACATTCGAGTTAAAGACAAAATTTGCAAGTCGAGTTTTATAAAGTTTTATATATGCATAAGGGTCATTTTTCGATTCTTACTTGCCAGATGATTATTTATTGATATTTTTTATTTACATATTGCCACTATAATCGTCAATCCAGAATATTTTTGCAATTATTATGGGTTCATCGAAACTGTATTCCAAGAAGGTCTATGAAATGTCTTATTAATTGTTCAAATCAGCTAAGAAATTTCAAAAATACCAAACGATGATTATTTTTAGAATTTCTCATAAACGATTCTGAATTTTCAATCAAATTAGGATCAAAAAATCGTACGATGAAACAAAATTGAAATATCAAATGTATAAAACATTTATTCAACATCGACTAGAAATCGACCTTTATCATTCATAATAATACAAGCCCCACATTTTGACAACGGCCCACATAAAATTTCAATATGCAAATACGCCGCGCAAAAATATGCAATGCACGCACTCCGATACGCATCTCATTCACTGCGAACTCGTCGTCCCGCAATCGCAAACTCCGATTGCGAACGTGTTCATGCCTGCTACGATTTGCGATTGCATACAGCAATGCTATTCAAGCACACGCATACAACTAGAGCAGTTTGCGATTGCGACGACAGCGACAATACTCCAACGAAGACGCTAATGTCACACATGCTTTCAAAAAGTGCGAACACAATACGCGCCAGCCGACTCGGAGGATCTCTACGTGCCGTCTACAATGGGAGATTTCACAGTTGTCGGGGGCAGCCATACACATCACCATCGCCAGCACCAACAACAAGCAGCAAACAGCCCGAACTTTTATGCGGCTTGCTGATATCATTTTAACTCAATCTCGAATGCGGAAGGTACGTACCAGAAGCGTGGCCGTTGCTCTGCTGCTGACACTAAGCCGTATGTCCAATTCCAGTTGACCCATGCATGGAAGTCGAACCCACGGGAGCCGCTCTCTCCCGCAAGCGAATTGTCATGCTGATGATGCTCGCATTCAACAACATTATCAATGCTGGAGGGAATTGCAAAATAAGATTGGTAGGTTTTCTTTTAACATTCGTGTTGCTTTTTTCGGTTCCGTTTGCCCACATTACATTACATGATTACTTAGAGTTAAACGTGTTCTGAGATGCATTTGCCTATACACACAATCGATTACAAAGTTGTCTCATCTAATATCAATTTATAAGTAGTTGGCGCAATCAATCAATCAATGAATCGATTGGTTTTGTTTTTGATTCATTGGGGATGCTGCTGCTTAGACTCCTAAGAAACTCATCTGACTATCAATTAGTATGTACATATTGTTGAGTGTTAATCACTTAATGTTACGCATATATTACCTATGTGTTGATAAGTTATGTACAATTTTGTAATACCTAACGCGATTCGTTTGTGTTGCCTTGTTTTGTACTGCTGCGCATTGCTATATTTTTGTTTTATGTATAATCGTATCATTTGCTTAATATTTTAGATTATAAAGCTAGAAACACTCGCCTACGGATGGGAATGATGGGGGGCGTCTTCAGCGTTCTAATTGTCACACTTAGAGTGCGGTTGGGTTAGTATTAATTACGTTTATTATGTACAAATCAGCAATGTTAATCGCTTGGTTTTTAGGGGATGGAGGATTGAGGATGCTGGGATTGATGTGGTATGTGGAGGATTTGTGTCTACTACCAGGCCCGCGCCTGGAGCGGCAGATACGTGCCGCATTGCTGCTGGTAGTTTCCGGCTTGCTGTCGATAGGCCATGGCGAGACCGCCGTTCGCCATACACTGCGCCTGTTGTTGCGTGGGGCACACCGACGAGGAGGACTGCTGGCTGCGGCTCACCTCCGTGGGCACCGTCGTCGCAGAGGATTGATTACCACCAGAACACGGTTTGCCGTCCTTCACCAGGACTGGCACGGCGACTCGACGTGGTGAACTGGATGACTGCAAATGGAAAACAGGTGAGAAGATATCTTTTTTTATGTTGGTCAACGGTAAATTCTTTTGTTGATTATTTTATATCAACAAATTGAAATTACGTTTCGTAAAGATGCGCAAAGTATCGTTTCTACGTTCTGATCATTTGCGGACTATCTTGCCACCTCGAGGAATTCATCCGACGAAAATTTCTTGAATTTCTGAATTTCTGAAAAGTTTGAATTTCAACAACATTTACTTTTCGCAAAATATCAAACTTTGGTTCCCATCTTCTGATGTTATTCTTGCATTTACATCGAATTCAATTGCTTCGCATTCGTTTTCATATTCTGAGATGTCATGACAGCTTCACACAATGCACGTCTTCATATTGATACAACGCTTCCAATTAATATTTGACACAATACTCGATTGGTGATGATGTGTCGATTGCGTTGGGAACGATTTAAGATTCAATTGCATCGCAAGTATTTGGAGAGTAAATATTTGATTTGGGCGCACGAATTCGGATTGGGCAATATTTAATTTGAAATTTAATCAAAATATTAATTAACGCTTCTGTGAGGGATAGTAAGGCAGTAGGAGCCTAGGCCGGCAATAAAGTTTGATTTTATTTCGCTTGGCTATAGCGCGATATGCTGGCTTGATCGTTGATGGTGTGCCATCATCAAGTGGAGGAAGTTGTTGTCTGAAGTTGGTCCAGCGCGCTCGCTGTTGCGATCGAATTAAGCGCCTTAATTCGTCAATTATCCTTTTATTGTTCTCGGACGGCGTTCGTTATGGCACGCCTCGTCTTGGATAATTTTCTTCATCGACATGTGTCTTCAGTTATGCAATAGGAGAAATGTTATGTGGCAATTTTTGTTATAAACAAAGTCAATGGTTATTATTTTCTTAGTTTTCAATTAGACTTTTCATGTAGAAATTTAAAACTTATTGAGAATCTAAATTTCCTTTGGAGATTTTTCCCGTCGGATTGGAATTCTTCTTTCTACACCTTTTCATAAGACAAAATTTGTCTGACTGCTTTGTGGCATTATTTTGGGGATAAAAATATGGATAAACTTACCTGATTATGTTGATTTTGTTCTGCCATTGCTTTCTCTTTCGCCTGACGTTTGCATTTGTACCGGTGATTTTGGAACCAAATTTTTACCTGTAAACCAAGTTGTAGTAATCTCTTGTGTAAATATTATTCTTATTTTGAGGTATTAGGTCTTTTCATAAAGCTTTTATCCGATTTTATTTCCAGATAATTTCATATTTTTTGATATCTGTCAACATTTAAGAAAATAGCTCAGGAATTTTTTTCCAAAATTTGTTCATCTTCTAGTTTTTTTTTCCTGTATATATTGCAGAAAGTTTTTATAGTTAAGCCAATATGTAAACAGGGAATTTTGTGGATCTTTTTTGATGTTTGATGGGAATTTATCAAATCATTTTCCAACGTAACGTGTTGACAAATACCGAAAATTCAATTAACGGTTCGTAATTAAATTGAAATGCTTCAATAATCGAATACTGACATCTTGGCGAGCATTCAATTATTGGGCAATGCAATAAGCGCGCAAATTTCGCGCATTGAGTGGCACCCGATTTATAAATTAATTCCGCAATTAAATTCCAATTATCTAATAGCAGCGTAAATTATATTCGGCATCAATGTGAGCCGAAATTAATATCGACATCATCATCAGCATCATCCAGTCGTGATTTGACAGTTATTTTTGCACACTCGCCAACTACAAAACGAATGAATGAGACTTGAACAAATATTTTTGTTTGACTGGTATGAGATAATCATCGATAATCTCGCTTCTATACATGCAGGCAATGAGTTATTAAATTGGGCTTATGCTAATTGACCCAGTGCAGCGGCAAATATAATCCTCAACATCAACAATGCCACCCCAAAATCATTCTGATCGTTCACACGTTTTATTGGTTGTTCACCCCTTTTTCACACTCGACCATCAATAAATTCAATCATTAGAAACGTAATAATTGAAGACATTTTAGGCAACCTTCTGAATGAACTTCTGGAAATGTGATTCAAATCAATTGAAACTTCTTTCTGGGCACGAAACGTATGGGCAGGTTGATGGGCAAACCAAGATTAGACACGTCTCGGATGCACACGCACAATGAACCACCCTCACGATCTCTTTATTA
Organism: Aleochara sp. GC000083; assembly: GCA_030264555.1. NCBI lineage: Eukaryota > Metazoa > Arthropoda > Insecta > Coleoptera > Staphylinidae > Aleochara > Aleochara sp. GC000083. The sequence goes on from JARJDZ010010673.1 coordinate 52,843, forward strand.
GTCGATCCCTCGTTCGGGGCGCGCGCGCACATAATTAAAAGACGATATAAATGTTGGAAATCAAATCGGAATCAAGCTCGCATGAATGAACGGCCAAGAGTGTGGGTGCCCCATGAGGTTGATTCGCTTGAATGCTTCTTTTCACCATGACGAGGACGACGTCGACGTCGTCTTCGACAAAAGAGAATGGGCATTCATATAGCTCAACTCGTTAGAACGTTTATTTAGCGGATCCGAAACGAAGGCAGCAAAAAACGAAAGAAACGACCACAAAACCGTCCATTCAATAATCTGGTATTTTTTTTATTGTTGGGAGCAATGTGCATGATATGATGATGACGATGATGATGATGGTTGCTTAGTATGAGCGTTCTTTTTGATGGTTTTCTAATTGGCATCAGTCGCATATGCGGCTAATTGCCGAAGAGTGCACTTGCATCTAATCAAATAGAAATGCTAATGTTTTGCACATTTTAACAATGCAAACACTCGTCCGATGCGAATATTTTGCAATGTTTGTAGAAAATGCAGCCGCATCAGCAGTAGCGCTAACTCATTAAACATTTTCTCGATGATTATTGCCTCGGCTGCTGCTGATTGAGTACAGTTAATACAAACAAATTCGTTGCTCGTTTTGCTGGATAAAATGTTAAGTGCGCGTTTGACACGGCTGGGAATTTGTTTAAATGTTTAACAATTTAATGCATTTGCCAACTGACAAACGGTAGTTGATTATATGCGCAAAATATGGGAAAAGTTTATTTTTATCGTTTCTCTTCGTTTATTATTTTCTCAGTTAGTTTTCATGCTTCCATAACTTTCTTATCATTGAATTTTGGTTTTCTAGAATTTTTCTATTAGTTGAAAGTTTCACATATTATTTTTTTAGTTATCGAATGAACTCTATCCAGATCGTAGCTGAAAAATTGTCTTCGAAATGAATTAATTTGTTCAAATTTCATTCGTAGTCATAGAATTTCATAGATCCATTCAATATTTTTGTATTTTCCTTAAATCTTTCAGTGGTCAAACTGATTACAGTGATTTCAACATTTTCATATACTTTATTAATTAGTTCTACTTTTAGTTGACATCAGCAGAAAATCAACGAATTGAATTGCGTATTTTGCGCATATGAATGACTGCGATCCGTTATCGCTTGCAGAATAGCCCGTTTGATAATAGAAAACCATATTTAACGAGTGTAACTCTAACGAAATTGTTGATGATCGGCGTCGAGCATGGCATCGTCGACGGCGACGACGATGTCGACGACGACAGCTGGCTTATACCAACTCCTCCAGTTTGGATGGCTGGTTGTGGAGCTGGCTCCATACACAATGGCCCCCAGCCCACTTGAGATCCTGCAGGATCGAGCCCGAAAACCGTACGTGCATGCTTCATGCTCCGGCCATAATGGCCCTTTCATTCAGCCTCCAATGCACGCGTGTATTTGCACGCAATGCAAACGTCGCTCGGTCGCGTTATATTTTTTTTTCTTCTGCGTTTTGCTGCTGAGGCCCACCCTTCGCGCCGCTCCCTTGCAAACCTCAACCAGTCGCGTACACGTACAGTTGATGGCAATTGATTGCGAATACGTTTCGGTGGAGTTGGCCGCCTCCATAGCAGATTGCTGAAGGCGCACTGTACGCTCGTATTGCTCGTAATTTACTTTCTATAACTGGCTGGAGTGTCGGGCCCGGCCCCGGGGTGTTCACCCCATGTATCTTATCATCGGTACATCATCATCATCATCATCAACATCATCGCGGTTGCCGGCAGACAAAGAGCTCGGCTGCAGAAGCGGATGCGCGTGCAGTTTGGGGAAAATTGAGACGGCCTGTGTGTTTTGCATGGGCGCAAATTGTTATGCTTTAATTTGCTCCGATGTTGGCGAAAGAGGAGGGTGTTTTAGTGTTGCATTGTGCGAAATTAATCGACCATTTGCCATCGTGCCACCATTCGGTTTGGTGTTGACAAAATGGACGACATGTCCAAGGCATGCAGCAAGCAAATTTGCACATTTTTTTATTGGATGTTGATTTTGTCTCGTCAAAACGACTGAATTATTGCTGCTTGCGTCAATATTTTTCAAATTGTTTGTTCGACAATGGTAACCTTCCAAAGATTCAATGTTAAATGTTTGATCTATCATTTATATGATAAATTTCGAAGTGTAATTTCTGAACGCTTTATACGCTTTTTTGTTAGTTCGGGTATTTCTCAATCCCGCACACATTCAGGACCATGACCAATGTTATTTTTTCGTCAAAATACTATAAATGCCGTTTGAATCATCCAAATCGATCCAATAGTTCCAGAGATATGAAAAATTTTGAAAACTCGTGTGATTTTAAAAATTTCATATCGCTTTTATCGCTACAAACTTTTTTTTCCAATTTTTTCTTCGAACGCGATTTCTGCTCTCCCCATGGCCTAAAGGACATGAACCCATAGA